>JALPQI010003341.1:0-99058 GCA_025490895.1 Thaumatotibia leucotreta
ATACCGGCTATCGTAAATAAGATAGATAAGCAAGAAAGTTAAAACTAAAATTTAGTTTTATCTGTTATTCTTGTTTTTAAAATTCCTTCGATATGGGAACATTCCCGTACCCTTTAATGTTCAATGTCAAGAAACAGCACATCACTAAATATTAGTGGCCGCATACCGACGGCTCCCAGTGGCGGTTCACCGGTAAATATCGTTATGACGGATACTGTTTCCTGCGGCTACGCTACGCAGCCCTACTCACGGTCAAAAAGCTCTTCTTTAGCGGTTTTCAACTTTGATATGAATTACCTACAGTGGCCGAATCGTAGGTATCTACGTCTACAGGGTTCAAGTAAATAGTTAGCGGATTATTGCAAACAGCTAACAGATCTAGTAGCGCTACGCGAAAATGTATTAAAATAGCTTTTAGATTTCAAAACATTGAAGCTTTTCTTTTACATATTTCGAAAAACGATACAAGTTACGTGAATATGGTATTTTTTTAAATCTAAAACTTGTAATGGGTAAAAATAATGGCCGACTAGCAAAGCCCCAAATCGAAGGCATCGATTTTTTGATACCCATCAATTCAATTCATATTCAGAATCCATAGCTTCAAGGGTCAAGTTTTGTAATGGACACAAACTGGAATCATTATTTACTTTATTCTTCCCATCCCGTTTTATAACCATAACCAATAGGTATGTTAGAGATAGGAATCCCATCACAAAACGACTCGCATATCTGTTCAGAGATCTGAAGATATAATAACGATTATTGCCCTTCTATTATATTAGAATCGCTGATAAAGGTAATATCTGATCTTCATAAGATCTAAATAGCGGATTTTATGGTTGTAGCTACGAGTACGTTTCCTGCGTCCTGGGTGCTATTCCTGTTAAGCTAAAGAGAACCAGTGAGGCTGCGATCTCTGCATGAATAGTTGAGGTAGGTCCTGGGACCAATCTACGCTGGTTAACCATCGCTTAACACGTGTTAGAATACCTGTATCCTTACCATGAGCTGACGATTAAAGCTTGATTATAATTACGCTCATACCTGTATGTATATAGATAGGTACGAGTGAAACAAATAGGAAATAAGTTACATTTCGCTCATACCTGTATAAAGGTACAGTGAAAGAAATAGGAAATAAGTTACATACGTCATATCGCTACAGTGAACATCAAGTGAACATAAGTAAGGGCACTGAAGATATCCCACACAATGTTGAGATACTGGCACGTAGGCTGCGACCACGCCCATTCCGTATCTCAACGATATTTACTGCACATTAATCCTTTTATGTATTAAATCAGACATATAAATGAATTATCATATTTTAAGTATCTCTATAATGGTTAGTCGACACGGTAATATCAATTTTGATTCACAATAATATTTTTTTTTATTGGCAATTCCATAACAAATCGAAAGTATGTGAAAAACCAACTGTTGGATAACTGATATAAATTAACTAATTCACATGCACGGTCCTAATCTAAAATATACTTACGTATACTGTGCGTAGTAGATGATATGTTATTGTGTGATCCAAATTTAACTAATCAATGCCAGCAATAAATGGAATTGAAAAGGTCACGTAAAAAACTTAATTTAAAGCTGGACCATTAAACCACTTAAAAATGAATGCGTTTTCCAGATATACTTTAAGCGCACGGCAAATTTGCGGAGGCGGGCAGGATACATGTCCAGATGGGGGTCAGGGCTTGTCCAACACAACATGAGGTCGCCGCTAATAGGTCCGAGTAGCATAGATAACGACATGCAAACAGTAGATAAATACGATAAAATAATATCAAGAATACTAGGGTTCTTAGGAATGATCGGGGTTTCCCAAAGTTTGGCCTCAAGTATGCCAATTCTTTATCGCTGACCTTTTGAGGGTCAGGCACTTAAGAACCAACTGATAAGAATAATGAGCAGGAAACTAAGACCTATATTTAGGGTTTGAATAACTAACTCTATTCTTGTTTTATTTTCTTTAGCGTGACAGTAGATATTTGCTCGATTCGATCCGCATAATTATCCTTGCTGATTCTATTCTTCCTAGGACTTATAAGCTGGCTGAGCACGGGCCTAATGTAGATGAAAATATCAAGTTTTCGCACATAAAGATGGTATGTGTAATATGTATATACCTGCGACCATTTATATAACATGGACGTCTAACGCCAGCTCAAAAATGCCCCCAAAATGAATTGTTCAATTGTGCCAAGATGGGCAGGACATAGCGCTTTTCTTAACACCGTGCATATTACGGCGCAACGTCTTTGACAAATGTTTATAGAATATAGCCAATCAAAACTTCGATAGACCAATCACAACTATTTTTAAATGGCGGTTTAAGTTTTTATAGGTTGACATTGAAATTCATTGCCGTGATGCATTAAAGAGGGGTAAAGGGGGGGGGGGGGTAACATTTGTCAACTAAAATTCAGGACCGTTTTTGAAAGACAATTTACTATGGCGGGCTGCTTCCATGTTTTATTTGTTCGTACCTGTGGTGAAATAGGTATCCGGGGGTTATATCCAAAGCGATGATATTAAAAACCCAAGTAACTCCTTAGAGCTGCAATCCGGTTCCATTACCAAGGTAGCTCGGGGCTCGCCGCCCACGCAGGGGTCGATATCTGACTACTGCCCACCACAAGCTATTATTTACTCGCAGACAGAACAGGTTTGCGATAATCTGCGATGCTTTTCTGCTCTTGCGCTGCTTTGTTGCACCTAGTTTTGATTTATAACGTTGTTCGAGTTAGCGATTCGTTTTGTGAACCCGTGTCACGGGAATTATATTACCGGCCGCGAGCTGGACACAACATTACTTTTAGTAGTGTTAGGCACTATAAGTCACAACAGAATATAGATCGGTTGCAATTCGTTACCTACACGCGAAATCTGACCACTTCATGTAAATACTCGAAAGTCAATTTGGATATCACATTTTATACGAGTATTATATTCTGCTAGTAAACATGGTTTACTACATAGCCTGCCTTTAGAAATATTTAAATCGACGGCTTCCGTAGCTGTGAAGTGATTGCGTAGCTGGACGTCTTGGGTTCGAATCCCGATGACGGTATATTCTTCGGTCATAGTTCTTTTCTTTAGATCTAACTATTACGAGTATATACTTATGTATCATTTTTTAGTATCCACAATACAAGCCTTAGTTAAGCTTACAGCAGAACTAGGACGATTTGTGCAAGAATATCCCATCATATTTGTTCAATTAATCAACATGAAATATAACGACTTGTATTGTATGCATGGACACCGCGTCTGTGTCTCAAAACTCGCACGGTTTTAGAGCTGTCGCTACAAAAGAAAAACATCAAACAGAAGACAAGTTAGCAAACGGTCGCGTGTGAAAGCTAGGCGCTGCCACTGGCCACCGCGCTTTGTTTATTTTCTTTATTTTGCACCTACACGGCACTTGCAGTGCATTCCGGCATTTGATTTTACTTTGTTTGGAGTAGGGAAGTGCTAAAAGTGAAATTTTAGAGATATTAAATGGCATGACTACATAGAATTAGGTGTAAGCTTATTTCATACATAAATATGAAACATAATAACACAATTGCCTAGGTTTAAATATTAAATTAACGCCAACCAACTCCTCCTGCGGGTGTCGTAAGAGTCGACTAAGGGATTGAAGTGTCACTGCCATTATTTGATAAAAGATTGATGATGGGCAGCAGCGTCATCATAGTAGACACATTACTGCGATCGTCAATCCGCTTACCCAACGTGGCGATTATGGGCATTTACCTCCTAATGCGTAAATCATAGTTAATAGAATCTGGCTAATGAAATATTGCCCCAACTTTTGGCGGGAAATTCAAAAAATCTAGGGCTGGTCACACATCCAGACCTAGATTTTTTTAATTTCCCGCCAAAAGTTGGGGCAATATTTCATTAGCCAGACTCTAGGAGAGGCCTACGTCCTGCAGTGGACTATCATAGGCTGATGCATGCTAATATGTAATGATATTCTTGAGTTCTCGAAATCTATTACTAGTATAGCAGCAATAGCAGCATACCACAATGCGGTTTAAGCAATAAGCATAGCTTACTTTAAAAGGTGCACGAATATTTTGCCAAACTTATTTATGAACAAGGGCTATACTAAATAAAAAATAAGTCTCTTGGACATCTTACACAAATCGACCCAGTCCCACGGTAAGCTCAATTAAGGCTTGGGATGGGGGTACCAGGCTACGATATATATACAGGGTGTTTGGTTAGCGGTGTCGGAGCTTTTAAGGGCTTAAACTACAATCAATTTTATCGATAAATTACCATATTTTTTTTTTTTTGTGCCAACGATAATTACCTAAATGGCGGCCATTTTAAAATTTCGAACGGACGAATACGGGCGTACGTGATATTTCTGGAATTATACGTTTGTTATCGGTCCTATCCCTGCAAAAAAAATCTCGTTAGAGAGCTCATTAGATAAGCAAACTAATTAAGCTAATCATTTGGCTCAACTATTTGAACAACAAGGCTAAACAAAATTTTTTTAATTAAAAATAGTAAAAAAATCACCTTAATTTATCAATTAATTTAATTTTGCATGAAAACAAGGTCGTTAAGATAGGTTTTTGGTGTTGTTATTTATTAGTACAGTATGTTAGCTATAAAATAACACCATAATTACAGTTATTCCTTAAGTATTTTAGGAATTACAAGTGCACAAACATACACCAAAACAGCTGCATTTAGCGTTCCCGATGCAAAATCCATAAACAAATGAATGTCAGCAGTGTACTGATTAGTGAAGTGGCCGCCTTCCATCCATCCAGTGCATGTTTGAGCACTTCTAAATCCTAAAGTACTTAAGGTATAACTGTAATTATGGTGTTGTGTTTTAGCTAACATCCTGTACTAACAAATAACAACACCAAAAACCTGTATTAACGACCTAGTTTTCATGCAAAATTAAATTAATTGAAAAATTGAGGTGAATTTTTTACTATTTTTAATTAAAAAAAAAAAATTTTGCCTTGTTGTTCAAATAGTTGAGTCAAATGATTAGCTTAATTAGTTTGCTTATCTAATGAGCTCTCTAACGAGATTTTTTTTGCAAGGATAGGACCGATAACAAACGTATAATTCCAGAAATATCACGTGCGCCCGTATTTTTCTGTTTGAAATTTTAAAATGGCCGCCATTTAATTATCGTTCGCACAAAAAAAAAATTGTATGGTAATTTATCGATGAAATTGATAGTAGTTTAAGCCCTTAAAAGCTCCGACACCGCTAACCAAACACCCTGTATAATAGATAGATTCATATAGATACTTAAATACATACACAGCCATGACCAAGGAACAAGTATTTGTGATAAATAAATACACAAATAATGCCCTCGCCGGGATTCGTACCCGGAACCTTCAGCTTCGTAGGCAAGGTCACTACCAGCTAGGCTACGGAGGCAGATAATATGGATGTAACTTGTCCAATTATCTTCCTAGCTTTTCTGATACAGTTTAATATATAGAGACATTTATAGGTACGTACAACTTCTTCTCTTTGATTAGAAGCAGTTTGTACCGAAAGTAATGGTGACAGAAGAGCCATTGAATTACAACACGGCGACTATCGTTGATATAAATCGCCGTCGTAGGTAATTGCCTACATCGAGAATCACTGTCCGGCTACTTCATTCGGAAAACTATATATGTGTACTGTAAGCTGTTTCCTACAGTATTACAGTAGGTACTCTAGTATTAGTCAAGTCGACTTAAGAAATACTTTCCTGCGAATTAAATATAAAATTTATTAACGCGGTGGTTTTTGAAACTTCTCACTACCGATTTTCCAAGCTCATAGTGACATATAAGTTAATATGTAGCTGACTATCAAACTACAAAAATTTAAGTTGGTACCAGTTTATGAACGTCCATAGAATAAACCAAGACTATCTTGTAATATACGTATGTAAAATTTTCATGCCTTTGAGGAAAAGGGTGAAGTTTCATATTATACATAATTATAATTTACTTGAACAAATGTGAAAATGTCCCACTTTGTCGTTAACCATGAAGACTCTTAGATAAAATTCAAATACTCGTAAAGACATAAGCTAATACTTAATACCGTCCTTGTGGTTAGCGACTAAGTGGGACGTTATGCAAAAATACTAACAAATAATAACGCTTTAAAAAATTCAGCACAGCTCTAAGTACCTTTCTTAAAAAATACACAGACTCGATAATTTAGTAAAATTCGATTCTACTTCACATTGTTTTTGTCAAGTGACCATATGGTGACCATGTCACGAGCCATCATTAACAAGTGATGTAGCTACATTTATGAATATGTTGTGAAAGTACAAAAAGATCGACGGCACTTTTAAGGCGGTCCGATCGTGAACGCAGCGTGTAGCTGCATTACAGGAGTAAATAACGTAAGAGAGTAAATCCTAAGTTCAAAAGTTACAATACAAACTATTTTTTTATATCACGGAAAGGCCTCTGATGTACTAATTAATTAAATAAACAATATTATGAAATAAAACTATGAAAACGGATAAACTCGCGTATATTAATTAACTTTAACTTCATTCCGACGTTTCGAACACTTAACAGGGTTCGTGGTCTGAGGGCGACAGTCAGTCGCCGATTTTATCCGTTTTCATAGTTTTATTTCTTGAATAAACCTCGCGGTAACCAAAGAAAATATTATAAACAATATTACTAATTATAATACAATAGCGGAATTTGCGGGAGACTCTGTTCAGAAGTGCCTATGATAATAAGACCATCTTAAAAAAATATGTCTTCGCCAGTAGTGTACAAGTGCGTTTTTCTATAAAAATAACTGAGCTTTTTTAGTAAAACGTCCTACTTTGACGCTTATCGTATAGACCCTATTTGCTAATATTTTTATACGAATTGTCAGTGTAAGCGTCCTTCTGGTAAGCGAAAAGTGGTACGTTTAAGCAAAAAGGCTCAAATTTGTGATCTACTTACTTTACTGATATTAACATTTAATTCAACTGGATTACTCACGTATTTAAGTCGATGATAATATTTTAATATCACGTCTCACGTTAGCTATAATACATTACTCATACTCAATTACATAATGATTTTTCAATTTATTGCAAATTTTCAGTCCTACAATACTGTGTTGTTACTCTGTTACGTTTGTTCATCACCTTCGTGTAACAACGCCGGGACACAGGCCGGTCACGACTGCTGTAATCTCCGCCCGCTAATGAGAGATCACGCGACACGACTGCGACTTGCGACCGAACCGGACAAACTTTTATTATATGTACTTTTCATTATTGTTCTTACAGTACCTAGGAAAGATTATGTGAATTCTATATGCGAATTTTGATTAGTTTCAAGATTCGAATTGAAGCATTTTCAAAGCAACTTTTAAATGTTTTAGTTAGTGTGTGCGCGCCTTCCATTTCAACGTCTATGTTTTTAGTTCCTGAATTAAACCTACCTATGAATAGTTTTCTTTTGCAAAATATCAGTCCCCTTTTTGCGAAGGAAATTACTTTACGAAACCATGCTCCCTTATAAACTAGTTAAACGCTACGACGCAAAATATTAAAATAAAAATGATAACATACTACAAAATATGAACATTTTAATAAATATCGTCTCCTAGGCAAGGTCACACCCAGCCAGGCTGCACTATCTATTTAGATACGACTATATGAATAGACATCGAGTTTGCTATCACCGATAAACTTTCATACTTTCCTAAAATTTCGTCATAGATCCGTGCTCATGTTACTACACCTACTCCATCATACAGACACCGGTAATAAATTCTAAATGTCACAGACGATGATGCATAATGGATTCATCGCCTCAAGGTGTCATCTCGAGCGTCATGAGATAACAAACTTTACACGTTGCGGCTTACAATACGTTTTTGGCTAGCCTTAAGGGTTTTTAAGCTTTCTTATTGCTGCTGTCAGGGTGTAGATCAGACTACTAGATGGAGCATAGGGACTTACTCGCGGTTACTGAGGCCATCTCAAACAAAATAATAAATCCTAACTAATTCAATGATAGCACTATAATGATATATTCAGTATAGTTATGTAAGTGGTGTTGGCCGCATGATGAGGGTGCTAAGAAAATAACCACCCTATCTTTTTCCGTGGGTGTCATAAGAGTCACTGACCATTAATTGATTAAATATCGATAGAGGGCAGCAGCATCATCATAAGGGACACATTACTACGATCACCAACGCGCTTGCCCACCGTGGCGATTACAGAAAATACCTCCTAATGCGTTCATACGAATAAGGAATAGGAAAGGACTATTTCCAGCAGTGGACTGCAATATGTGAAGTAAGTAGCAAATTAAATTTTATCATGCGATGTGTGGCGTGACGGTTGACATGTTTTGAAGAGACTGCCTCAATTTTAAAGCACTGACCCAGTTATGCATCAGGAATTCAGTAGCACACGTAGACCTATTATTTGGTTGTAGTACCTATCTACTCGTGTTGTATTCTACAATGATGTTACCACTGCGTGCTTAGTCTGCTTGCGGGTTAACTCTTCACAAATGGCTAAGATGTGATGAAGGTACATAATGTATAATTAATTGTACATACGAAGTCTATGTTATGTAATCTATAAGTCTGGAACAAAATCGCTGGTGACAAGAGCATTGGATTCGGTCACGACTGAGTACGAGTGCACGAAGTAATTATTCGGTTAATTGAGAGGTTTCACGGTCGGAGGGTTGTCAAAGGGAAAGGGGAAAGCGCTAGTTTATGGCTGGGATGACACTTATTTCAATTTGTTATACTTATATATCTACGAGCCATGTATCTATGACAACATATGGTAAGCTTGCTTATGGACATCTTTGGTCGAGTATTTCTTTGTATATATGGAGTTGTAGAGTTTGAACTACTGACATTAATTTATAAAAATATTTTTGTAAAAATTCTGTATTTTTTCTATACTTATGCTATGAAGCTAAGCTGAAGCTATCTTCAGCTTTGTTTTATAGCATATAGAAAAAAAGACGTAACCTATCACCGCGAAGTTTAACTTGACGGATCATTCTTAATCTATATGTAAAAAATATCAACAATTGCAGCCGCTAGTTCTCCGCTTTTGTTACTTTCGATTCTACCAAGACAAATGCATAAACCTAACTAAATGTGACAGTAGGTATACTAAGGTCAACATTCGCGGTACTATATTCGCGGTTCTCAGTCCGTAGTCAACAAATTTGTATGCACTGGCACTGTTTGCACTTATTTCCATACAATTTGCGCCACACACGACGGCGCGTGCCAGTGTTCTGGGAACTTCTCGGATGAAATTGCGCTTTCATTTTAGACGTCTTCCTTTAAATGTTCCGCGTTTTTATTGATGCACTTATTCTTCTTATAAATTCCGATGTACATATATGAATAAATTTATTAGCCGCATGAATTCGTTAACGATTTTTAGGTACAAGTACTTTGTAGGACATTCTTGGCGAATAATTTATGTCGTGGAGATAATGCATGTGATTTATTTTTCACGAATGAAAGGTTGAAACACCATTTCGTTGTTCCGGGTTATTCAGTAGAACTTCTATTTTATAATGATAATTATGAGTTAAAAATACAATTTGTCACGTTTAATTATATACTCTGTAGTGATGTAGCTATCGACACATACGCCAAATGTAAAGCCTATATAATATGATGCTCTCTTTTGGCCTCACTGTTTGACACTACACCAGCAGTCCATTATAATTGTCTCATATCGGAGCTCTGGTCACTCGTTTTAGTTTAGGATTTGGCTTTGCACGGTTCCCCCGTTCGGCTTCCGACCTTCATTGGCACTCGAAGCTTACCGCTATACATTATCATAACTTTGACAATGAGGCATTCAGCTCGCGGGTACGTCCCATATGGATACGATGGTTATAGCTTTGTCCGTAAATACGATTACCGCTCTGTAATTTAATTCGCTTACCGAGAATAAGCAAGGCGTGATGTTCGATAACGAACTATGCCGTTGAAGATCACAGGTTTACCTGAGGCCATACTCAGCAGGCAATGGAAATAATAGCCCTGTGGACTTATGGGTTATGGCATTGGACAATAAAGTTTGGACAATGGTCGCGCCCGTGTTTACCGACCACAGACCACCGGCGGAGCGGCGCTATATGCTCTCGACGTAAAATCGAGATATACTTACTGGAAGACCCAACTTGCGACCATAGTCTTTGCAATCTGTGTGCCATTTTTGACAGATGTTTGAACATCATAATTGATTGCTTACCAAATTTAATTTATTTTATAGTTTGATAGTGACCTGATAGGTACCTTACGTATCTTCTGAGTGATAGGTACCTTATGTATACAGAAGTCCATGAAGAATTCATAGATTTTTTTCATCAGTCAGTACAATTTTAATTGTAAGCAATTACATTTTTACTGACCGATGACAGTAATGTTTGAATCCAAATTTAAATAGTATACCTATTCATTCTTGTAACATTGTATGTGAGAAGGTACACTGGATTTTATGAAATACTACACCTTAAATGGGAAATAGTTAACAAATATAAGTAAAAATGAGCAGTATGACAGAAAATCAGCTGAACTTCTTAAAAATATAGGTACTGGATTTCGTGTGATACGGGATACGTTTGTATAATCCTCCGTGCTCATGAATTATCCATATTTGTATCCGGTTACATACGCCGCATAACCGCGAGTAGCACTTATAACGATTCTTTCAACACCTCATTAACACAGTGTTTTAAAAAATTAAAGAGGACAAAGACATAACGATCACAATTTATTACGATAGCTCGTTAAGAAATAAATATTACATAAAAAAGGCGCATATTTTCGGTTCGTCATTCTACAAGAAATGCGTTCTCCTATTTACTTTGTTATGATGTTAAGAATTCCACTCAATTTGTATACCTAAGTATAACAGCAGTTACGTAAATTTCTATGAAATCCCAGCTCGGATCTACATTAGATTACTTTAGGCAAGATTGGTCTATTTACATACATGTAATCATTATGCAGAAAATAAAACGAAAAAGTTTTAATTAAACACCCCTGTCATACATTTTATTTTAATATACAGTGTGTGTCCATCACCCGGGCTTTTACGAAAATGGGTAATAAAACGCATTACTAGCAATCGTTTTCAAGTGTTTGACAAATAATTAAATTAACCGTACAATTAATTTTATTTTGAAGTACATTTTGAAGTACATTGCTTCACAATTAACTTTCTTAGAAAGTTAATTACTTTTAAAATTAGCATTTTGAATCGAATAATGTTCACGGTTTGGCTAGAAATCTGCATCGCATTCCTTGGTTTCCATAAAAGCCAGTATCGTAGACACACACTGTATATTTAGGTCTGGTTAACAGGAAATGTAAATAATTATTTAAGTGGCGTAAAGTTAAAATAAATCCAATAAATACAATTGTTTTAAAATTACGAATCACAGTCTGACTCAGCTAGACGACTGTACTCTCAAGTAATATTTTATGATGATTTCAACTTGAATACACAGTACTATATTGATGCCCGTTAGCATACGTAGGTACATAATGTACATATATAAGCGTCATTGAGCGTCATTCTTGAATACACGCACGTACTACGAGTGGAGGCATTTCATTCATTCTGTCATAATCTATTATCTACGCGTGCTTGCAAAGGCCGGCCGCTGCACTTTGATCTTTGCAATTGACTTAATCGAATTGTCTACTCACTGTAAGTAAGTATTGCTTTTTATTTATGACTTGATTCATGAGTAAATCCAAGCGTTTGGAAAAATATGAAACTACTTAGTATATCACTACCTACTCTACCTAGTATATAATAAAGTCACTTTTACTGTCCCTATGTCCGGTTGTACGCTTAAATCTTTAAAACTACGCAACGGATTTTGATGAAATTTTTTTAAATAGGTAGAGTAATTAAAGAGGAAGGTTTTTATGTAGGTATAGTACCCGTGTGAAGCCGGGGCGGGTCGCTAGTTAGACATACTTGTAACATTGTATACTTAATTGTGAGCATACGAATGTTCAACACTTTATAGTCACCAATATGTTCCCCACCTTCTATGTATTCCCTTTCCTTCTTGCCTTAGGTAATGCCCTTCTATTATATTTATTTGAAGTTAGGTATCTACTATATATTAGGTAGGTACTTAAAAGATATACATATAACTCTTTTCTCTTGTTACTTATATAGTAAGTGTACTTGTACAATAGACAATTTGTAGTGAATTAAAAAAATTACACTTTCGGCCCGCAACTTCAATTAACTGATTGTTAACATACAAACTTCGACGTCTATAGAAGTTGTTCAGCCGAAAGTGTTAAATACGTATAGAAAAAAAAGGTGACTCTCTCTTGGCGACGTCATTAATTCATAATAAAATAATTATAGTTATTTGTATATGGTCATGATTTATAATAAAACAAAGGTTTTTTATTATCAACTTTAAGTAGGTACCTAATATACCAAGAAATTTAGGAAGGTTACATGTCTCTACAATCCCAACTTTCTCAAAGATAACATTAGTCATGGTCTGTGGCGAACAACAAACAATGATTTGTTTATTTTAGATATAGCTCTTAAACAGACTAATAGGTCGGCAGAAGCTTAGTGCAAGACGAATGACCACCCACAAAATGCATTTTTACTGTAACGGATATCTAAATGGTGGTGCAATATGGCACCGCTATCGGTCGATGTCAAGGATAGATAATGTTTTGATGGGAATTTATCGGTCTTTGCGGGAATGGGGGCATATTTGGGTTCTCAAAATGAATACCCGATCAACACCTTCCCCTCGCATTTATACATTAGCGGGAGAGAGATGCATGAAGACCTAGTATTACATTGATATTTTAGTTTTGAAGTCAGAATACGCTTCCTGGGTGCGCCCAAGGATACGATATACGAGACTGCGACTAGGAGCGGTCTTTTATAGACGATAGATGATGTTTGCTTTTCACCGGTTAATGGAAGGATCGAATTTAGTCCACAATAGGCGTCAGTGTAAACGATTGTAATATTTTTCTAAGTGACTGTTGTAACCGATACAATACTTGAGAGCGTAGGCGCATGGTAACCCCAATAAGGGTCCGATCGATGGCCATGTGGGCGCAACACCGCGAGTAAATGAGCCTTTTGTGCTGTAAATTGGTTATGAGGGCTTCAACGATTGCAGTTACGGAATTTAAACGCCTTTTGCAGCTCACGCGGAAGAAAGGGAATTCGAAAGCTTTTAAAGCGAGCGTGTCAGTCGGCATGTTTGTTTAACTCAAATTTAGGGCGCATGGCTTTCTCGGGACCACGCGACGGGCTCCATGGTCGCGCTGGTAACAAACTGTTTAGATAAGGAAATGTCGCAACGGCAAGCAAAACAATGAAGGCTTAATTGTATTTTGTTACTTTCTTTACAGTTATTGTGAGGTCGTTGCACTGTGTAGGTGTTTATTAGCGCATTGCACAAGTATAGTGTAGTGGAAACTGTGAAACAATGGGAGATAATCACTGAAACAATCAGATATTGGCCAGAGATTCATATCTCTGGCCAATCATAACTCTGACTTAAGTGTTTAATTTTCATAGCTGAAATTGAGAATATACATATAAAAAAGTATCTAGAGTGGTGGAACCAATGTCGGACACTTTTAGCTGACAGGCACCAGTGATGGACAACAGTTTTAGTTCTAAGATCCTACGGTTGAAAATTTTATGTTGAAAAACAAATGCCTAACACTTAGCATCTTTAAAATAAGAATGAATGTACATAGTGTACAAACTGGTGCTGGCACCCTAGTAGATATTTAAAAGGAGGCTACGACTGCTACTAGCAACTATATCAGAAGTGTCAATAGCTTAATATTTGATGCTAAAACGATGGCTTGCTAATCTCTGAAACCTGCTCTCAAACTATAATCTTTGTCGTATTACTATAACAAATGAAACTATTTATTATCTGACTATTCTGACTGAACACTAATATACGACTTGACTGGAACGACAGTTATGTCCATAATGAATTATGTTAATATAAACGCGTAAGGGAAATAATGCAGGCGTAGGGCCGCCGTGACCAATGTATAATCGAATGCGAACGCGCTACTATGATATTGATAGTAGACAATAACAGTAACTTATCTTCAGGCTTTTAAAAATACCAAACTTCAGAGGTCATCCTCAGCAAGGCACTGGTCTGTCTCACCGCGAGCTACTTAAGCTATGAACTATCGGCTACAATCACGAACAAAAGATACGCACTCCTGTAAAAGACACGGCGATACTCGCCCAGCTATCAGCTATCACCGCTGTATCGCCGTGTCTTTTTTTTTTATACAGGAGTGCGTATCTTTTGGTCGTGTTTATAGCCGACAGTTTCATAGCTTAGAAGCTCGCGGTGAGACCAATGCCTTACCTCGGCATCGGTAGCCATGTACTGTGTCGTCGCTTGTTTTTTAATGGATTGTACAATTTTATACATTTAATTGCATGGTTTACCAAAAATAACATTAATCGACGTGCTCAACTATAAGCTTAAGGTGCGGGTCACTCACACACCAGGCTGAGTTCACAATGTTCAGTGAGGTACAGGGAGGAGTAAATAGAGAATCCAGTAAATCTCCTCCTTGGCAGTCGCAGACGATATCATTGTAATGTATTGACTATTCTAGTGCCTTGAGATATCATCATATTTCTACATTCAACCTGCAGTATAAGCGACGACATATTTAAGAAAGATAGGTACTTTTTTATTAATAATAATGGGGACCAAACAGAGATACATAACAAATATAGACTAACAGACACGTAAGTCAAACAGCAAAACAGTTTCCACTACCTGCTCAGATTAATAAGGATATTCAGGCAAGACTAGTTACAGAAATTTTACTTTGATAGTGTCGCCTACCTACTATTAAATCGATTGAACGAAGCGAGAACGACGTAATCGATTCGTTGCAAGGTGAACGACGCCTCAGTCGTATGCACGACTAATTACTTCAATTAAGTTATTAAAATTATTAGCTTTGATAAATCACAACTTTTTGTTGCTACGGTTGATTGCTTGGTTGTTGGTTATTAAGAAAAATGGGTCTCAATAATTAAAAATGGTATGATTCCTTCACCGATTTCTTATGTATTTATATATGATATGATAGTTTTCCTATATTGCCGCTCAAACCATAAATACAAGAACAAACTCATTGAAATCGTTCAATTGCCGTTCTCGTAAAAAGAGATAATGAGACAATTTTGAATTAAATCAGTTATATCAAAATCTGGATATCGGCAAAATCGGGACCTACAGCAGTTGTTGCACATATTTGCACAGTAAATCTGCAATTTATTTGTCATCAATGTATAAAAATTAAACTAAATAACTTTGTCTGAATATACCTAGTCACTTATAATTTAGGTATGTTGTTTCTTATATTATAATATAACAAATTATCTCGCCCGCTTGTTGCTATTCATGTAAGACCTATTAGGCACAATTCATAGACAACCACTTCCATATGATCAAAGGCGATTTCATCCTCTACAATATTATTATAATGATGTAAAATGACCATAATATCGGTAATCATATTTATTACCCCGGATGATATATCAGTGAGGGCCTAAATTCGGAATAATGCATGTCCATTCACAATGTGCACTAACGAGGACATGATTCCAGCGTCAGCGGGTCATTACGTCATTATGGTGGTGATGCACCGCCGGGTGCGGACAACAACTGTTAGATTGTTTACGCTATTATTTTAAGAGATTACTGATAATGATAACGGTGTTACGGAACTACTTATTGTAGAAGCTATAAAAAGTATGATAGCCATCCCTTTTATAAATTATTTACTGTTTAAAATTGATTTTAACTTGGAATACCAAAGTGTTACTTTAGTATTTTTCACTGCTCTTGTGCACATTTTTTATTTATCTATTTATTTAAACTTAATTCCACAGTAAAAACTACAGATACAATAGGCGGACTTAACGCTATAAGGCGTTTTCTATCAGTTAACCTACAGGCCAAACAGAAAACATTCATGGTGCAGGATGTGAAGAGTTCATACTCACATTTCCTTTTTCTAGCTTACAACTAGTACGGTTTTATATAAAAATTATATGGTAAGTATAATTTTTCTGGCTCTCAAAGCTGTATCTGTATAAAAGCTGTATCTGTAGCGGGGAAGAAATTTAGGTGATGACACTTCGTATTACTAGTACATTTTTAACCCCGTAACACTCTATGATTTGAACTACTAACTGATTCAATGTAATTGACTAAAAATAGTTAAATCCAAATTTACATGGATGTCTTAAAAACAAGCCATGTCAGTCTATTATCTACATAGCTAAGTCACGCTCTTACCCTCTGTTTTAACTTTTTAATCAAACTATTAGTTCCCGGTTGTTTCCAGCAAGAATTAGCGTAAATGATTATAGGAGCGCGTCCCCCTGCTCATAGCTTAATTAGTCCCGGTTGGACATTTGCATCGGCAGTCGACTGTCCATTGTATTCCCGATAAGGCGTGCTTCATGCCCTCGCGCCCTTGTCGGCTCCTAATTAGAATACGTTTTTGAATTTCGAAGGTCGCGATGATTAACATTTTCTGTAAGGATCTCCCCTTGTCATGTTTTTATGGCCGTAATTAGATTGACGTTTATGAACATATTATGGAAAGGTCGTTCATTATGTACAATGTCATTTATTAGTTTTGATACACGTGTTTGTTAATTTGGGTTTATCTAGGTTAACTCACGTGACATGTACGTAATTGTATTGGAACTAAGTTTTAATATCCAATTACATATACATACATGATTACTCGTAGTTTATAATTTAATAGTGGGTGATAGGTGTTTAACATACAGACTACATACCTATAGACATTTCAAATGAGGAGGTTTTCTATTAGCCGATTTACTACCGCATACCTATTTCGGACACTGCGAAATATATAACAATAAAAGGTAAACTTTACAAAAATAATAGTTAGTAGAAAGGTTTCTCTATCAATCGACTTCGAGCAAAGCAGAGAATACGTAGGCAACAATTGGACAGTGAAAATTAACAACATTGTCTTTTCTTTTCAGGTTGTTGGTTGGCGCTCCATTAGGACAGAATCTTCAGCCAAACACCACCAGGTCGGGAGCCCTCTGGAAATGCCCCCTTACACCCGGGACTAATGACTGCGAACAGGTCCCTACAGACGGGAAACGAAGTGAGTGCATGCGATACTAGTAATACAATACAACACATCTAAGAATAATAAAGTCTAGAGACTAGAGGGTCTGATATATCTGTAGAGGAGAATTGCAGAAAGGACATAGCTGAAAATGGGTAGCTAAAGTAGATAGATAATCATGTATAATTCACGTTAAAAGGTCGGTTTGCTGAAACTAGGCTTTAATATTCTTAGCTTCAAATATAAATTCCCAGCACTGGATCTGATCACACATTCTTTTTCACACTATAAAGCGTTCAACTTACTCGTAACTATATTTTACATTTGTTATGAAAACCTACGATAGAACTACATTTTCTAAATTTATTTTATTTGTATGAATTGCCTCCATACTCCTTGGTATTTCATGCTCTATTTTCTACAATATTTTATCACCACACGCATCACGGAGAAACGTCAAGGGGAAGACAGAGCATATTATATATTCGATCAATTAAATCTTTGCCTAATCTTAACCTTTTGACCGTAGGCATAATTTATATTAGACAATAAATATTCAGCTCACCTCGCCAGATTCTGATGAAGGATTTCCTCAAACCTATCGACGCTTTCGCCCTTTTAAGGCAAATCGCGCCGTATCACTGTCGATCGGCGTCCTCCAAGTTGTTTCTTTTTCGCTCTTATTGCGTAGTAATAAGGGTTTTCAAAGATATAACCGAATTCGCGTCTATGGATTTGGGGAGACCCTATTAAGATTGGTTTGGATTTTATTATGTAAAAAATTGTCCCATTCTAGTGCAAGCCTTGATCTACGTGGTGTATTTTTTTTATTGCTGGGCTGGGCACGTTCGATAAAAAAAATATGGCGGTCAAAAGGTTAATTTGGTTAACAAAGTTCTTAGTTTTATACAGTCAAGTAAGCATAGATTTGAATTATAATTTAAGTAGGTATTATTTAGTAGGTTTAGTACCTGTTCACAATTAGTGATAGTGACTGTAGAATTAAGCACACTATTTGTATTACACGGTTTGTTATTTAATATAGCGAATTCACGAAATAAATTTATATTAGACATAGATCTACCATCGCCACCGTAGTAAATGCAAAACAGCATTGGTGTACCTACGTTTTATGGTTGTTTGATATAAATATAACTTGATAAACGTCAAATACGGGTACGAAGTCATTATTAAGATATAAGGAAATTTTGCAGCGTTAACAAGCTTAACAAACGAAGCGCTGCGAGAATGTATTTGGTATTATATTCTAATTATGATATTCTATACCTAATATGATTATACTAGCTCGTATATCGTAGCATAAAGTTCCTTGGTGGTAAAGTTAGTTTAGAAGACAGTGGTCTAAAAGAGGAGCACGAACTTAGGTACCTAATTATGAACTGCTAATAAAATTGTTGTCTGTTGTCGGTGGCACCCCAAACAGCGCATCAAGCCAAAGTAAACAAGAGTAAGTGAGCTGTGGTCTCAACCTCCTTTATTAATCATTATGCTCTTGAACTAATCTCGACTAACCTAACCATACATTTGATTCTACTAATCGTCTGCTGAGATTCCAGATCAAACCCATTAATTATATAACTGCAACGCATGCGCATCCAATTGACAGGTTGACTGGACTTTATTTGCATCAATTTACTATATTTTGTACATAACTATTTATTTACACCTCTCTGTATTTGAGATTCAGTATTCGTTAGTTAAATATAGAAGTTAATTATTCAGCGTAATCTCAAGCACAGAATGTATTAATCGTTAAAATGCACCGATCCGCTTGCAAACACCCACCCACAAGCTTGAGCAAAAGCACCCAGTTGACTATATTTATTTTTAGTTAGCCAATAAAGTAAGCTAGTTAGAGCATATATTTTATCATCGTCTTATTTAATATTTATGATGAATTTATTTACTAGGATCTATTTTATAGCACACTACTTAAATAATGTAGACGTAGTTAGTATTTTATTATAATTAAGCACGTTCATATGTATGGTATAAAAATTCATTAAAACATCATACGTTACGGAAAGCATTTTTATGAAGGTGACTGGTAATTGGCGGACAAGTATCAAAATGTAACCTACCTAATCACATAAATAACAATATATAAAACAGAAATTAACAGCCCACGGCACTTTTGTAATGAATAAATGAAATAATTAAACACCAACACCACTTTATATCTGGTATCATGGACACTATCGTTTAACACGATGGCTAGAACTAAATTATTTATAATGCTGGGCTAAATAACAACTTAGATTAACAGGTAGGTAGTTCCTCATATAAATTAATTGGTGTCCTTCTGGTGAATTAACTTATAGCCATCATTAACGATATCAGTACCAGCTCAAAATTAACATAGTAGTTTCGATTAAGTCCATTAACCCGAGACCACAAGTTTGAGTCGTATCTTCACGTGAGTTGATTGCAGGTTTGCAGCAGATTATCGTCACCGCCGTACAGCATACACTTCTCATCGTTATCCAACTTAGTCGTATCTTAGGCTATCTGTTTTTGAGTTTATGCATGTTTAGTTTATAGCTCCATGCAAATTGTATTATATTCTGTGCGAGGCACAATGGACTTTGATTTTCTGGCTCATTTGCAACGATACCTATTACTTTGCTGTCACTCTCTTTGCATCATACACGCCTGGTTGCAATGCTTTGCATTTACCAATATTATACGAAACCGGTTTGCAATTGGGATCGAGATTCAAGATCAATTTAATTTCGATAATTTTACCCCAGAGCGAATATACAGTGCTTCGTAAATGAAAACGATTTTGAGCGATGTCAATAATAATTTTTGGGTTGATTTTAATAACATGCTTGATTTTACAGTTTTAAATCATCATTAATTAATTATAATCATCACGAGCCTTAATCGATAAAGCTTTTCAAAATTTTGTGAAGTCCGTGTTTGTGGCTCAATCAAATTAACATGTCATTGTGATTCTGTTTTTTGTTGCTGCTGTAAAGATTTTGTGGCAACATTTTTACTGTTTGCTTCTGCTATTTGTATAGTAAGTTTTCAGTGTGGTGTTCTGACAGTGTTGTTACTGTTTAGCCGTGGACTCGGCGCATTTGCTGCCACCGCTGTCGGAGGAGATCAAGAACGGGCAATGGCTCGGCGTATCGGTGGCCAGTCAGGGGCCTGGCATGAAGGCGGTCGTATGTGCGCATAGGTAATTATTACTACACATATTGTTGTATATGAGAATGGCAAAAGAGAAGGGTTCACATGGTATTGCATACCCGAACACCTGATTAGTCCAGGGTAAAGATAGACAGAAATTATATTTTATTAATTTCTAGGGTTACGTTAAATTATGTATAATATGTAAGTTTACCTAGTACATGTACGGATAAATACAAAAAAACTAACGCATTGGCAAACTTCCAGATGGAAATTACGTACGATTTTTTGTGAAATTATGTAGAAAATGATATTCAGGTACATATTATTATAAATTATTCTCTGAAACAACCACGACCACTCGACCAGTGTCTCTATTTAAACTGCGCAGTTTTATATATCTCGATAATGTAGTATTTTTTATTGAAAAACTATTTATGTACTTGGGTACAGTCACAGGCGTCTTCACAGGTATCTTGCGCTATAAAGGCCACAAAAGTAACTGAAACCATATTATTTTTACAACAACAATATACTATTACCGGTGAATGTACAATTCATTTATTTGCATAATTTCGGAGTCAGCAATTTTAAAATGATCTAACTTGCTCCATCTCTGGGAGAATTCAAGCTTTCGAGCACTTTTTGCAAGCAAAGCACTATGACCGAAGTGCTATATTATAACTAGTTAGGTACATAAGGAACACTGCTAATAGATATTTTATAACTATTACAGGTATATTCGGAAATCGGGAGAATCGCAGTTCGGGCAAGGGCTGTGCTACACGCTCACCAACGACCTCGAGGTTGCCGATATGTGGGAGCCTTGCTTGGGAAAGTCAACGGCCAGGTATATACATAATATATGCTACTAAATAACATACAATTCCATTAAGATTGATTGTCTTGACTAAGAGTTGTGATCAGTGAGCTTGATCTTGGTTACACATAACTCACATAGGTATTAGTCATGGATGGGTTATTCTAAGATGTTAGATGACTTTAGTCTAACCTAGTCTACCCTATCAAAATTTGGTCAGCGAAATAATACTTTAATTTGGACAATGTTATGTTATTTTTAGTGTGAATAATGACCTCATCTCATTCTTTCTAGATGGAAAAAAATGTCTAAAGATTCTTAATGTCTATTTTTTCATTCACTATGTTTAAAGAAGACTGATGTTTAATTCTGGCATAAGAAACTATGAACGTTAAATATACTTAGGGACAAAAGTGCATCATGTTTAGCTGATTTCTTTCTATTTAATCACAAACTCGTATGATATGTCAATGAACGCATTTCCTTCTCCTGCCCCACCAGCAGGAACGAAGCTTTTGCATAATCGTAACATTCATAAATTATTATTTAGTGGCATAATACCCATATCTTTATTGGCCCATGTACATGTATACCTAACCACTCGCTACTACTTAAACGATATTAAGGAGCAACTTATATCATTCATTATTTCTTAAAAATCTTAAATAGTTAACTTAACGCGTTCTTTCAACCTATTTCCAGAGAACACGAAGAATACGGCCTCTGCCAAGTTGGAGTGAGCAGTTCCCTCCTGAAGGACGATACCCTGCTGCTGGGCAGCCCGGGGCCCTACGCGTGGCGGGGAACCATCTTCACGCTGGACGTGAACGACGACTTGCTCAAGCGGGACAGCTTCATTTATATGGCGCCTGTCGTAGACGGGAAGAGCCCGGTTGAGAAATACAGTTACTTGGGTAAGATATTAGTTTTGTAAAATTTTGTTTACATTACTAGCTTAAATGGGACTGGGCGGGACACGTCTGTCGGATGCCGGATGACCTGTGGGCTAAGTTAACCACACATTGGGTGCCACAACTCGTAAGGCGTCGCGGTAGACCGCGCCAGAGATGGCGTGACGAGCTTGACGTCTTTGACAAGGACTGGTGGGAGACTTCAGGGGATAGGGATACGTGGAAGAATTTGAGGGAGGCCTTTGCCCTGCAGTGGGACAGTACAGGCTCTTAATAATAATAATACCTTTGCTGAAATCAGTTAATATTTTTGTCAATCCTGAACGCAGACTTACACAGAAGGTACAGTAGACCACCAGTTATAAATAAATTTGCCACAGGTGTCTACGATCTTCGACATATACTAAAACCTAGTTACTAAAGACCTCCCCGATACATACCTAGTCTGGTCTAACTTATGATTCTCACACTGACATTCTTACATTTTTTATCAAGTAGTTTGAATAATTTGTTAACTTCTTAGCATAAACAAAAAACTTAAAAGATAAAGTTTAAAGAGGAACTCGTCGGAACTCTTGGAAATTCTGGCCTTTTTTCTCTGCTCAGATTTTTAGGTAGGTCGTGCAATGTGGTATGATTATCAAAAAACCCGCAAAGTCATAATGCTACACCAGAACTAGCTCAGGACACGATCTTAAGCCTCGTGCATTTTCATTCCAGGCATGTCAGTAACGGGAGCCAGTTTCTTTGGAAAGAACACTTCGTCATACGCAGCTGGCGCGCCACGGTCCCGCGGCACCGGCCAGGTCGTCATCTTCAACAAGCGCATCATTGAGGACTGGGGCTCCTCAGATATCGACACCCTAGAAATGAACCATATACTTGCTGGTGAACAGTTCGGCTCTAACTTCGGCTATCAGGTTTCGTCGGCTGATGTGAACGGAGATGGGTAATTATCTTTATTCACATCGGTAAATTTATCGTCTTCAGCAGGTAGTCGTAAATTCACTCAATATTAAAATGCTTTAGTTAATCAGGCTCAACTATCATTAAAATATAAGATGCTGCTAAGAACTTAATTAATGAATTGAAAATGCCTATACTAGTACGTACAGTCAAGAAAAAATGTAATCTTCCACTTTTCGGGTTAATTACCACTAGGTATAGGTAACTAGAGTTGAAAAGATCAATTTTTTGTTGACTGTATCTATTTTTAAACAATTTAAATAGAATATATAAATAATTTTAATAAAAAATATATAAATTACATATACATTTTTTATTTCAATATTCATTGCATCTTAAGAATTTTTCTATTTCATGGATACATAAACGGAAAAGAAAAAATATTTCAAAAATAATTATGTCAAAGTACTAAAATTTTAGTCAATAGTTCCGAACTTCCTGCATATCGTTTATAACGCTCATAGAAATCTCAACAATTATGTTATAACCACCATACCATAAAAAATGCTGTTGTTTTCAGATTACCAGATCTACTCGTTGGCGCTCCATTTTACTTCTCCAGAGACACCGGTGGCGCTGTTTATTTATACATCAATAACAACCATCACTTTTCTCAAAAGTATAACCTAAGACTCACTGGTAAAACAGAATCTCAGTTTGGAATCGCAATATCAAACGCTGGAGATTTAAATAAAGATGGCTGTGAAGATGTGGCTATCGGAAGTCCATATGAAGGCAACGGTGTTGTGTACATTTACCTTGGGGACAGGAAGAAAGGATTGAATACTAAACCTGATCAAACGATTACTGCCGAGTCGTTGCCTCGCGTTATGAAAGCTTTCGGGTACTCGCTGTCTGGTGGAGTAGATTTAGATGCGAATGGATATCCTGATTTACTTGTTGGCGCTTATGAGAATGTAAGTAGCCTTGAAAAACTATTTCATAACATAATCTGTTTCATATCTGTTTAGTGTTAATTCACTGAACATCTATCGATGTCATTTTATAAACATGCTTTTGAGAATTGATACCTTATTTGATATTAAGTATCTTGTAAATGTCCCTGTAATTCTTACTAGTACTGGCGTACTGTTATTAACTAAGTTTTTTTTTTATTTCCAGAGTAGCGTAGCGCTTCTCCGAACAAAACCAATTATCGATATCAAAACTTCAATAAAACCTTCGAAAACGATTATGAACATCGACCCTACAATACAGGCCTGCGAAATGAATGGAACATATTACACTTGTTTTAAATTTCAAGCGTGCTGTATTATAAAATCTCTAGTCAGCACACCTCAAAATTTATTACATAACGTTAATTATGTCATAGAGGCAGAAACTTTTCCCGGTGGAAGGAAGTTCTCTAGAGTATTCTTCGAATCAGACAAAAGTAATGTTATTAATAAGACAATACAATTGGAGAAAGAAACTGAAGTTTGCAGAGAGCATTGGGTGTATCTCAAGAATAATACAAGGGACATTCAAACCCCTATTAAAGTAAGTATTAATTCAGAGCCCCTTTCTAGATTTGAAAGGTAATTAGTATACAAATAATTTAATCGAATATCAAAGAATCTTGAAAAGGAAATTTGGCGTCATCGATTTAGTATTAAACATTTAAAAACAACTTTCTTTTATCCTGATTATCAATCTATTTTACAAAAGTTATACGACTTGCACATAATCGTAGCTAATAACTAAAACAATCTTTTTTGAACTTGAACAAAAATGTGCAAAGTCAATAATATTTGCAGCATTTCTCATAGTATATGTTACATTTTATATACTTACTTATGATTTCAGTTTCAAGTAACGTACAAAATAGTTCACGAAGTACCCAAGTATGCGACAACGGGTGTGTTACCGAACATCGACGACTTCCCAGTGCTGAACGCGACGGCTACATCCACATTCACCGCAAACTTCTTGAACGACTGTGGCTCTGATGGTGTGTGCATCAGCGATTTAGTTGTGGATCCAGTTTTGCAGCTTCCAAAGGGTAAGAGCATGGAACTAGTTTATAGGTACCTACTGTTTCGAAATATTTACCTACTAATAATGAAAGCAAAATGTTTCTAATATGTAACATTATATTTAACTGCAGGCCGTGAGAGGCTTGTGGCATTAGAAGGTTCTATACATATATTGGCTCATATGAGTGAGTTAGCTGGTAATCTGGTATCAAAATATCAAAACAGCTGATATAAATTAAGAGTTTTTTTCCGAAATCACCCAGATATTTTTTGCTAACACGTTATCACTTAACTATTTGCAGAACCTTGATTCTTATTCCTATGAGGAAAACAGAGATTGATTGATGATTTTAAAACAATCTTATTTAATTATGTTTTAGCTGAAGACGAAAAATCGTACACATTAACATTGGGTCAGGAAGACGAAATCAAACTGTCCATTACTATCGATAACCATGGAGAGTCCGCTTACGAGAGTCATTTGTTTGTGCAGCACCATTCAAGTCTACATTACATCGCTGCCAATATAAGCGTAAGTCTAAACATTTATTTATTTTTAATTATTTATTTTCATTTTGTAATGATGTATTTGGCTGATCTGAAAAAAAAATAGCACGCAAAATCGCAAGTTTTTACTTTTTCGGATAGGTGGAAGTCCTGAATGACTAGTATCATCGATCTTTGTTATAAAAATTACACGGAAAATTTACTAGGAAATTCTATCTTCGACTACGTGACACAAAAATCTAGATACAATTAAAATTAAGTAAAGAAAGTAAATGTGTTTTTCGATAAATGATATAATCAAAAATGCCTATGATCTCAGTGGGATAACCCCAAAGAAATCACTGATTATGAGAAACAGAATTTTGATTTGTTGGCATTTAAAATTCAAGGAAATTATTCGGGTTTCTTACGAGAAACTTGTAGTTATTTTTAAGAAAACACTATTGAGATCAGTGTGTTTTAGCGTGTTTAGATGTAAACCGCTCTCTCTGTACTTTTTGTTTTCATTTATGTCAGGTGTGCAATAAAGAGTTTTCGTCATCGTTTTATTTAATGTTTCAGGATAAACATATCATCTGTACAAGTGTGAACAAGACAGTAGTATCATGCATGCTGGAAAACCCTTTTAAGCATCAAGGCAATGCTGCAACACCCATCACCATGCGATTTGACGCCAGGGCACTAGAGGATAACGAGCCGTCCGTAGTGTTCGCAGTTTGGACCAATTCTACGTCAAAGGAACTGTATCCTAATAAGAAACCAGCAGTAGTCGAAGCGTTGGTAGTGAAGAATGCTGAATTGCTAATAAAAGGGTAAGATAACGAGGAAGCATAGTCCTAAATTGCAGTAAATTTGTAAATACACCAGATTACCAGAGATTTTGGTCTGAACCGAAAGATGAGGGCCACAAATCTAGGAATTTAAGAATTTCCGCCCTTGAGCAGTATACGATTTTACGTCTAGCTTTGGTCAAAATGAGAGATTTCCTTTCCGTGAAACAGTCAGTAGTAAAACCCACTAACGACCAAGGGTGACGTAAACTGCCACCTATCTAAATAAATAGTTAACATAGATAAGATAGTATCATTTATTGTGGACATTATGTTGACTGATTTGTTTTTTTCATAGAGCTGCAAGGCCTGAGCAAGTATTTTACGGAGGAGAGGTTAAGGGTGAATCCGCTATGCAGCACTTCGATGACATTGGTACACGAGTGGTCCACACATATCAGGTATATTATAACATTATAAATTAATCGCACTTTGGTGAAGCGAAACTTTAATTGTAATTGCTTAAATTTATTACATTTAGCAACTGTATAGTGATAAAAACCATCCCCAAAAACGAGAGGTTCTTAATTTGGTTCTTTTTCACACTTTAGTCTACAGAAAAGAATTTTGTAAATACTACTTTGCCTCAAAATAATGACTCTTCTAAATATTCACAGATAAAAAAACACTTAAAACCTCTTACAAAATCGTAATTTGCTGGAAGTACTTGTTTTCCAGCATTTATTTTCCATTATTAATGTTATGTTTAGGTTTACAATGAGGGCCCGTGGCGCGTATCCTCGCTGCAAGTCGTGATCTCCTGGCCGCACCAAGTAGCTTCTGAGAATGCTCAAGGCAAATGGCTTCTGTATCCAGAAGACGTGCCCACCGTAGATGGAGAAGCCGGTATGAATATTTTTTATTGTTTAATGTCATAGTAACATTTATTCTGCGACCATACGAGTATATAATAGTATAACCTTTATTCTGGAATCCGTGAAACTCAATTATAAATTCTTTAAAATTATGTTTTAAATGATCTGTTAGCTCTGGTCTTATAGAAAATCAATTCATTTACAGATCAAAGTAACGGTGAATGCTTTATTTCGGAAACTGAAATTAATCCCCTAAAGTTAACGAAGAGGCCTGGAACTGCAGAACCAATTTTAGAAAATCTAGAAGAAGATCCGTTCCGAACAGGTGGCAAACTAAGCGTTAGTTCCAGTGAGAAGCACAATGAATCGAGCTACAAGAACGTCGTCCAATACTCCAGTGCATCAGAGAACAAAGTTAGGAGAAAACGAGAGGATAATATAATTAAAGCTGAAGCATATACGGATAAGGATGGACATCGAAAAAATGTAGTAAACATGGTAAGTAATCCATTAAGATTTTAATCAAAACTAAATCTTCAGTCCTTAAAAACGAAAATAACGATTTCCTTGGTCAATTTTTTTTCAGAGCTCAATAATTACATACATATTATCTAGCTATTGAGTGAAAACACTGTTTGTGTAGTTTTACATTGGTCTACAGAACATAGTAAGTGAGCGTTAACATAATATTTATTTTCACAGAACTGTCTGAAGAAGACTGCCAAGTGCATACAATTCCAGTGCGTGATATACCGCCTCGGGCGCTCTCAGGCGACCACAATAACCATCAAAGCGAGGCTGTGGAACGCGACGCTGGTCGAGGACTACCCACGCGTCAGCCACGTCAACATCGCCTCCAATGCTTACATTCTCATACCAGACCATTACAATATCCATCAGAATAATCAAGACGACGACATGACGACGGTAAGCAACTTTTGGAGATTATCTTGGAAGCCGCCTATTAGGCCCATGATGTTCTTTTAATTATATCAGGTCGCCTGGTGAAACTCGATAAGTCGAGATTCATTCATTGAAACGACAGCCTTACGTAAGTGTCCTAAAACTGATTTGCTCGACTTATCGGGTTTCACCAGGCAACCCTCGATGTAATTCTCCATTTTGATCAATTGTAATGAGAAAGAATAATTTCTAAAATACCCTCGGTATTAATGTAACTCCTTTTTTCATTCTAGGTGGAAACTGTGGCATATCCAGACTTAATGATCAGTGAACCGACTGAAGTGCCCTTGTGGGTAATAATAGTGTCAGTTATAGTAGGCCTAATAGTGTTAATATTACTCATAATTGCCTTGTGGAAGCTTGGCTTCTTCAAGAGGAGCAGACCCGACCCAACGTTGTCGGGGAACTTGGAGAAGAACAACCACGAATCGAGCCCGTTCATTGGGCGGGACAGGAATAACAAGCGATAGCTGAGGTTTTACTTTTCCACGGACAATAGAACAGTACATTTAAAAAATGGGACTTGATAGATTGTGAACGGCACAAGAACCATGTTTGGTGCGCGTGATGCACCGTCTAGTGATTTGTAATAATTTATATTTTGACTGTGATGTCTTCATAGAGGAAAAATGCGTGAATGTGATGTTTTGAAGAGAAACATTGTTTTATATTTTGTTTATGTTTTTCACGACCCTCGATATGATATTTTTTTATTGTTTCGTAATGCTTTTTGTTTGTGTGAAAACAATGCATTTTCCTATGGGAGTGTTAAAATAATAAATGATTTTTGTTAGATGCTTGTTTATTCTATGCAAATGAATACTTATGTGAGTACTTTCTGTAAATACAAACTTGCCTTACTTAGATAATATTTATGAAAAGTTATTAAGGTATTTACTTAATTTCTATGACTAGACTTTTACTAGTCACAAAATAATTGATAATATCCTATTGAACAACTGTATTATAGTAGGAATGTGTGAAAGTGAAACTGGTCACTAAGAATCAATCAATCAATCTACTTAAATTTTATATTCTAAGAGCAGATTCAGAAAATGATACTGATTTTCACATATAGGTAATGTGCGTTGCGCTTAATCTTAGTTGTGATGTGACCGAACGCAACGCAAAATGTTGATGTTAAATCGATAGTATCATATTTATCGCTTCTGAATATGCCCTAAGAGTTTGGGTTACATGAAAATTGTACATAGTTTTTGTTCCAATAGGTAGTAGGTATGTTGAAATGATTGTACTTAAAATATTTGTAGCATATGACTAGTGGAAGTACTTTTTGTGTACTATGGGTAGGTATCTAGGTATGAGTTTCTTATAATTGGGTGAATATCTGAGCGTTTCAACCGCCTAATTTTGATGGCATCATTTTTGCCGAAGTTTCTATTCGTTACAATGTGCTACTTTGTCATTTGAAGGAGTACGGTACCTAATATAAATGACGAAGTATAATATTGAGGCGTTTAGAAACTCTCGCAAAAATGATGCCACCAAAATTAGGCGGTTGAAACGCTCAGATATTCACCCAAAATGTAATAGTAAAATAACAGTTTAAACTTGCACAAACAAGTATAAAAATTAATTGACATTTAGAAACATGTGATACCTACTTCATGGTAAATCTAATAAAATTTACAAAACATTAAAATTTAATATAGAGACAATGAGAATATTATTCTCATTGTCACAACAATCAAATTTTCCATTACATTTTCCAATTCCAAGCCACCTTGATATCCTTCGTTTCTACTTGTCACAGATGTCACGAGTGTCAGAATAATTTTTAATAACCGAGTAGAAACAACAGGAATAGGATTAACAGATTTAATCTGGCAAGAAAGTGGAGATCATTTAATGAATTTGTTTTCAACAAGTGGTAAATGTCAGATTATTGTCTCTTTTTAGGCTGCGTTTCCACCAGAGATGTGCGAGGATGTGTTTGCATACAAATAACACCTATGACTCGAGCGTGGTGTCATTTGTATGGAAACACATCCTCGCACATCTCTGGTGGAAACACAGCCTTATACACGTACCCACGCTTATTTGTGCGTATATTTCACCTCCACGAGATTTTTTTCGATTAAGAATAATTAAATACTTGTTTTCATATTGCCATTCATTGATTGTTATACGTTATAATATAACTATCACGCTACAATTGCTACAGACCTATGATAAGGTAGATATATGTACAGTCAAGTGCAAAAATAAGTATCGAAAGAATCCGCTCATAAATATGTTACGACGTTCTTATTACACAGAAATAAAGTGCACTGGGACATATTTTTTAACATTTTTCTGGACACCATATTTCGTGTTTGACTGTATAGGTATACCTACATGCCAGCTTTTTTGATATATATAGTTCGATACGATGTTTTTATATAGATTGATTAAACCAGTCAATGTTAGCATAAAGGATAGGCCGTCGTTTTACGCTACATATTACCTATTATAAGTTACACATCTAGTTAATCGAACGTGATAGTTACGTTCAACAGTTTTCATTAGATGTCACACTAAATTGATGTAATTTCACATAAGGTAACGAAATATTGTACCTAGATGTTTTTTTGCGTTTTGCGGAGGATAGTAATAAAATAATATGGCAAACAACTTGCACTACATTTTGAGAGCGATGCCTACCTAGTTTACATATTCTTATTTTATAATCAATATTTGATATTTATTCTGTATTACAAAACTAGGATATAGAAGTATATCACTACTATACGAACTAAAATGCCACCTACATAAAAATACATAAATTGCAGTAGCAAAAACGACGGCCTCGCCCTTATAAATGTATAAATAATAAGGTCACTAATAATAAGATAGATTTTTTACAGTTATCAATAAAAAATTAAATAATATTATGTAATTGTGATTATTTTCCAAAACGTACATGGCTACATTTTACATCGATAATTTAATTTCTGGCTAAAATAATTACATTTGTAATATAATGTCTCTTAATTTATTTAAATTTTAGGTTTCTGTTGAGTCAATAAGTAATTTTCATACACTTACTTATACGACCGTAGATGCAAATTAATAAAAAGTGCCATTTTCTTATTTTTTGGTTTTATTTCGTACCTACTTATTGGACAGACAGTAATGGTCTTTGTTATTTTAGTATTCTATACCACTCAAAACAAAATAAAGGCCATCTCGCTATTGCTACTTTATTGAAAGCTTATTTAAATAAATGAGTTTTATTTTTTTATTCGTTAATGTTACAGCAATCATTTTTAAGTGTAAAAAAGAAAGCTGTGTTTTGCATTGTAAAATATTGTAAAACATACAATAAGTATTTTCTGTGGCTCTTATTTTATTTTGAGGAGTAGGTAGGTATATGAAGGGTTTAGACATGTTTTTTCCGTGACCCTTCATATAACAATGTTCTTGTTACACTTTGTTTTATAACAGAAATGGCATCCAGTGTGGGTGCACCGCCGCACCATAATAAATAATCTAAGCGCCTACGTAGAATATAATAGCAAAATACTAAAAACTCAGTGTTGTAATTCACGCAGGTACTTACTTAATACTAGTTAGGCACTGCATGAATATTCAATTATTATGTTTATAGTGGCGTAACTTTTCACAATTTACCATTTTTTATCATTGTTTTAAACAAAAGGTTTTATTAAAAATTAAGAAAGAGTGTTAGTAAATTCTAAAAACATAGCAAACATAACATCAACATAATGGAAATAAACTAGAAACAAATATTTCGTGGATGATCTTAGAATTGGCTGTTTCACCTGACCGTCCATCTTTTAAGTGCTTGTGATATTATTGAATTATTAATTATAATCAACTAATCAGTTTGAGGGTTATTGAACTACGTGAACATGATCCACCCCCTGGGATCCGAAGTGGCCGGATAAACCTCGTACCTTCCATTTCTACGAACTGGCAAGGTTAAGATCGCTGCTCACTATCTTATTCTTCAAAAAGGTGATTTGTAAAAGTTTCCTATGGCCGTAGAATGTTTCTGAAACAAAATTATATAAAATCAAGATTCAAGATTCAAATAGGTACTTTAATGTTCAAAACATACGTAAATGCACGCACAAATTATACATTATACCTATGTATAGGTATAGGACAGATTAAAATTAAAATTTTAAATTTATATATCAACCATGATCATGTTTATTCTAGAATAAAGAACATTAATTAGGTAATGAAATTAATGAATACATACGTCTTGCTTGACAGCCGACCAACAGAAAGTACACAGGGGACTATTTTTTTTATCTTCTTCTGTTTTCTGCAAACATGGTTGATCGATGATACCTGCGAACATTTACATGTTGGTCAAAATGCTAAAGACAAAGTTGTAAGTTTTAGTATTACCTATTTTCCTTCCAGGATAGCGAAGGCAAATACTAGTTAGTAGATTTTAAATAGCTACTAGTACTATGTAGGTATACCTACATAGTAAAAAGTGATCTCGCGATTTGAAATTATTATTTTTTGAAAAATTATAACCTACTAGGGCGTTTTCACAAACCGTTGTTTAATTTTAATTCGGACAAGTTTAGGTTTGTTCTACTCAGGATCACGAGCTCTTTCGATTGTAATAGGAGAAAAAAATGTCCAAAAATGATTTTTCATTACGATAGCGTTTTTCATAGATGTTCAAAGGCGGTAGTTTTTTCTCCTAACAAAATCGAATGAGCCTAAACTTGACCAAATTAAATAACAAGGTGATTTCGACAACGGTTTGTGAAAACACCCATTTAGCAAACGATAAACTTTTTTAATGATGCAAATCCAATGATTTTTAATAATGATTCCATTCTATAAAACCTTGTTTTGATAGCAGCAAAAAATTCCTCTTAGGAAACCTTATGATCAAAAAAAAAAGAATGCAAGACGTACATTGCATCTAATTGTTGTTGAACCTCCTATGGATTTCTGTCGCATTATTCGCTTGTTGTTGAATATCATGTATCACACCTGTATACAGCTGGTTGTCGAGGTGAGTTATGTAACTGCCAGCCAGCCGCAGAATTTCGATCTTGCTCAGTTTTCTGTCAGGCGGCTCAGTCGGAATCAGAAGACGCAGCGTGTTGAACGCCATGTTTACGCTGCTTCAACATAAAACAGCATTTTGTTAGCAATTACAGGAATTAAATTGTCTACAGCCCACAACCTCTCTGGTTCGCCTCCTTTTATTGGCAATTATATATAGGAATTAAATTAGTTATCTACTGCCCACAACCTTTCTGGTTCGCCTCATTTTATTAGCAATTACATATAAGAATTAACATAGTTATCCACTGCCCACAACCTCTCTGCTTCGCCTAAAGGTTAAGTGGTAGAGAATGCCCCATAGCATTAGGTCGCTTTTAGTTTGTTAAAAGATTTCGTTTTGTGCAATACAAATTAAATAAATCAATAAATCTATGCATGGCATGCTTTATGATGTTGAGCGGTTCTTGAAATTCGAATGAATAAAAATAAAAATTAATAAAATCATTTCCAAGACGGAAAAAGGCGCAGACGCTCAATATCAACAAACGCCTGTGGCATCGACTAATTTCGAAATAAATATATCAGTATAACACGAGAATACATATGTACGATCTTCGTTATAATTAAACAAAGCCAGACTAGAGTTTAAATCCTAACTTTAAAAAACTCATTAAAGTTATGGAACAACTTTGTAGATGAATTAGCGTGGAGTAACATGCAATATTCCCAGCCTGTTATCAGGCCCCAATTTCACCACGGCTACAATTGTAAGTTACATATGTAGAGCTACAATTGTCAAGCGACAGGTGACATATTACAATTTTAAGAAATATTTTCTATAGAAATGCCTACAAATATGATAGGCATTTTGGTACAATTGTATGTATTACAATTATGTTGTGAAACAAGAATTATTATTTTTAGTCGACATATTTGTAGAATTGTCGGTGAATCTTGACATGTGATTAAAGATGTGTCGGATTTGCGTGACAATTGTAAGTAATTTTTCGTTGTTGATGATACACGTGTTCGTACCTAGTTCAAAATGGCTTTCCATGCAAGTAGTAGTGACGCTGGTAGTGATAGTAGCAGTGAGCTTGACGAATTCGCACAAATGAGAAGAAGATATAAGGAAATAATTAATTTTGGCTTAAATATTCGTTATCAATAAAAAAAAAACCAAATTATAGTAATCGAAATCGCGACGAATCATGGCTGTCTTCATTCATTGTATTTTAAGAATAAGGAAATACTCATATGATTAAAATAATATTAGATTTATATTATTTTTTAGTTTTAATATTATTTTTACAGTTGCTCCAAAATTGCCTATTTTTTGGCTGTTTTGCGTGCGCAAAGTTCGTTTTTGCGCACTAGTGCTTTTACTTTTCTTTACCAAGACGAATTAAAACTAAAAACCTACTACTAATGCAAAAAATCATTATCATTAAAAATAATGTTTTTTTTTATATTGAACATTGAAAAACTCTTGAATCGCCTGTCAAACTAGAGGCGTTTTTCCTACCTAAGTACCTACCTAAAAGCAACAATTTATTTTTGTTTTATACGATTTAAATATTTATATACACAGATAATCGAACATGGTGTTACGAAAGTTATTAAAAGTGAAGATTATACATTTAACTTGCTTTTTACTTATAAATTATGTATTTTCAAATAAAAACATTTGAGTTGGTTGAATAGGAAAATCTATTACCCCTTAAATTATTAATGCAAGTTTTGGAGCTAGAAAAACACATTTTGTCCGTCAAAATGTTCATTGTCAAAGTTACAACTCATAACTAAGTATTTTGTTTAAATTGTTGATCATTTTTTAATTTTTTGCAACTGTCTTGAAAAACGTCGTTCGATGCACGCGCGGAAATGTTATTCTTCACTCGTCCCAAGTCTTGCCACTCGCCTTTGGGTCGTGGATATCTCGGGACTCGTGAAATACCTAATGACATACCTTCCGTACTAGCATCGAAATGTACTAAGTTAATACAAGTTTAACTCTTTCGACGGATGCTGTTGCTTATCTCAAATTAAGTAATTTAAAAATATAAGTAGAGAACAATGTACTTATGCCATACGATAAATAAATAAACACGAGCTCCAATTTTATTTCGTATCCGAACGATATTTTTCATACCCGCTTTTGCCGCCTACTACGCAGTATGCCCTAGTGCTTTTGCCTGTCCACAAGATGTAAAATTTAAAAAAAAAAATGGGGGCCTACTACGAAGATTTCGTCATTCGACTACGAATCGATATATTTAATATCTATCTCTTTTTTCAGCAACGGAATGAAAGTGACGGATGTAATGAAGTTTCAATGTTCAAAGTTCGTAATTCACCCCGCAGTATGAAAATATTACCTGCGACTAAGCAACGATACGGAAATATAAAAAGTTAGTTTTTCTCACTCTCGCAGCAAAATTGCATATTGCTCACTAGTCTCAAGTAGCAAAACCGCCACGCCATGCCATGCTCGAGCCGCTGAGGTGGAAATAAAATTGATTGATGTTTGAGTATAAATGTAATAATATAATTTGATACATTTTTCCCTCTGTTTACTCGTGACAATTGTGTTCTACAATTGTATTTTACAATTGTCGCTCGTCATCGTGGTGAAACCGATAATTCTACATATGTCAAATTTTGATACAATTGTCACACTTGTCAGCGTGGTGAAATTGGAGCCAGATGGTACGTTTTGCTTTGGCATACAGTCTGCAAAAGAGTAATCAAAATAACTTTCCCTTTTTAGCTTTTTTCCTTTACGATACGAGGACGTTATTCTGCTGCGAGCTAAAATAATAATAATAAATATAAATTATCTTAAAATTACAAATGAATAAAAGTCGTGACGTCCTTAGAGATCAGTAAAAGACGATAACCCTTTTTAGACACTGCACTGGACGAAATCGTCTCGCAAGATTCCAAAGAGATTTGGCGGAACTTTTTAGGTATGAAGATTACGTACTGGTTAGTATTAAGTATCTACATAATAATATATATGTGAGTGAGTACAAGATATACTTACAAACTTTTTGCTCCCCAAAAGGTATTAATAAAATATTCCTGCAGATAAATAAGACGTACCTAAGGTATTTTAAGAAATTAGGTAAGTAGGTACTCAAGAAGGTAAGTATAATGTACTTGTACCTACTTGAATAAGGGCGATTTAGTAGGTTGCAGTAGGATACGTAATTAATTATCAAATCAATGCCTAGGTATATTGATATTGTTACGAGACATTAGAAAATAGATGTGCTTTATTTATCGTACTCTTAAGTAGATACACACATCTAACGTGCATGCTAAAATAGTTTTCTAATAGAGGGCACATCTAACAAGAACTAGGTACTCAATAGGTTTAGGTAGGTAGTTACTCTCAGATACTAGTGTCAAATGAGTAGTTTTGACATTCATTACTATCCGAGAATAAGCGTTATTCTTTGAATAAAAGTTTGGTGAAATCGAGCCTAATTAGATAAAACCTGATAAAAATAAACTGAGTCTAAATGTTGGTATCGATTTAGAATTGCCTTTCAGTTGGTAATTATTTATCTTTATGGTTAGCTGGGTCGATTGGAAATAGTTGTAAATTTAACATATATTTTGTATGGCTAACTTTCGTAACACAATGAAAACGATCGATTAATCGCTTAACTATTATTTTTTTGCAATCAGTCCAGCTACATAAATATAATAATCACCTACATATTTATAAAATGTACGTTCGGGAATAACTACTTCGGTTATCTATGAACAAAAGACAAAAAATATTGGTTTAATTATCAGTACTAACTTTTGAGTCCTGTCCCTCTCCCGCGCATTAGCTTGACACCTCTGCTTAACCACCGGCACTTCTTTTTGATAAGCATTCACAGAGTACACATGCTTCTCCCAATCCTCACTCAAGCACTGGTAACTCAGGAAGTTCTCCATAGCATTATCCTTTGAGTTTCACGATAACGACTACGTATGTGTATTGTGTACGCTTTGGTAATTTGTATTAATTGATGCTAGTTAATGTTGGCTGGTTGGATGCGGGATGCCGACTAATCCTGGGTCTCGGCGGGCCCCTAATAAGTATCGGGATGGGTGTCGGTCATGAAGGAGTCATTTAGGAAGAACAGTGCGCTCTGAGGCGGGTGCTTAACCGATAATTGTATAAACAGATGGCTACTGAGGACGCAGGGACGTATTAGGGAGAAACATTAATGCGTAACACAATCTGCTTGCCCGGTCGATTTCGATTTGATGGAATAATAAATCTTTTAAATTCTTGCAAGTAAGTACCTATCTCATATATATTTATATTTATTTGGAGCGAGGATCTCGAAAAGGGTCCAACGATTTTGACGAAATGGTTATACTCTTCTGATACTTTGAAGATTCTGTATAAATACTTACACTTGAAAATGATCTCCGACGTGTCAATAATGGCATTTAAGGTTTTGTTAGAAGAATGTGTGAAAGCACCGCAATTTGGGAGTTTGGGTTCGGATCCCGACCGGGTTGGACGCGTCCCTGGTGCACTTTCGAGCGTCCCGAAAACAAAAGCAAAAAAGGCAAAGCACAAGTGCTTTGTTTTTTGTGGTGAATAGTGTTGTGATTTGTGATGTCAAGGTTCTGCCGCGAGCGATTATGAACCTTAGGGCTTGTGCATAAATCACGCGAGGTCCTATAGGGGGGGAGGGGGTCCAAGAAAACATCACGAAAGATCACGGTAGGGGAGGGGGGGGTACAAGGAGACCTCACGTGTATTTTTTTTACGATGAACAAACTAAGAAATATTGTCAATTTCGGCTAGCGAACGTGAAAAGTTGAATAAAAAAAATACACGTGAGACTGCTAGGGGAGGGGGGGGGGGGTAGCCAAGAAACTCACCAAACATCACCATGGGGGAGGGGGGGGGTCAAAAAGTAGCCAAAAAAACATCACATGATTTATGCATGAGCCCTTAACGCGTTGTTCTAAGGTCAGCGAGTCAGCGACAAAATTTGCATTAGTGTGGCGGAGACCATCGGACATCAGCATCACGATACACTGCATTCTGGGTGAGAGCTTTCCGATTACTCGTAAACGGGCAATGTACTTGCTTAATTGAGCCCTGGTTCCGACAGCTAGGCGGACATTTTTGGAGTTCCCCATCATCGACGATGATGATTGTTTCTGATGCCGCTATTGCGGCGGGTACTTGGGACGTTATGAATTATGAAGTTGTTATCCCGAACGGCTGAATCGGGCGTGATTCTCGTGGTAGTTTTTGCAGTCACGTTTCTTTATTCACTTTTAAAATATATAGATGCCTAGTAATGCGGAGCGGAGCCCTTCGTGCAGGTTCCAACCTGCTGGAGCGATATTTTTGAAGAAAGGTGAGAGATACGGTACACAAACTCAGTAGAGTATTGGATAGGTACCAGTTAAATCAGTCTGTTACATTACATACATTATTTGAACTATCCCTTAATTTGCTCATTTTTGATTTTTAGCGCATTCCATAGGTACAATTTTGGGCTGCCTACCTGAACTCTGAAGTGGCAAAGCCGAGCAATAAAATCTCGTCAACTAGCGGACCTTCTCGCAATTCGAACATGTGGTACACAGCAGGAAGGACCCAAATGATGCAAACAAAAAACAATGCAAGCTTGGCCCGCTACTGACAAATACAGTTTAGCTGTAATGTAACAATAGATGAAGCTCATACTCGTACTTAATCTCGGGTACGAATCGGCAATGGTTCGAGCCATCTTATACGAAATAAACTAACACATGGATATGGGCTGATACTTGGACCTTAGGTAAAGATTACAAGGTCTTCTTTTGGAAAACAAAATTCCACAGGACGTGGGGACCGTTTAAATGAAGTTAAGTACTTCGAATTAAAATTGGATTTCACACTTTAAATAAATACTGCAAGTGAAAGTGAATTATTTTAATGGTTATTTCCATTGTTTCCTGTTATGTGAACTTCTGTGTTGTGCTGTGATTATTTAAATAATATAATATGGTTGTTATTATTTGCACTCACTGGGTAAACTTGTGCTTGTGGTGAGTTGGTGTTGTAGGTATTTATTGTTATTACGAAACACGAAAAACGAGCATTGAAAATCGAAACGCAAGCCATCTCGCCAGTACAGTATACACAATGGTTCTGCCTCAAGTAAGAAGCGAAATATTTCTAATTGAAGTTTCAAGCTACGTTACAATAAACATCCACCAATTGTAGTGTTTAACGATGTCTTACTATTTGCTGTCGCATTTTAACTAAGGCTGTTTTATACCTGCCTGCTAGTGGGTTAGTGTGGTTGATGTGTAATGTGTATTATCGTTTGGATCGTATTTCAGTAGTTTTTCATGTTAAAACTTTGTGGTGTAATAACTAATATCTAATGTGTGTGTATTCAGAGTCAAGTACAATGTCGTATTTTGTGTGTGAAGTCCTCAGTGTACCTGTTGTGATAGGTGAAATTGCATCACTGCGTTAAAAATTATAGAAATGACAACAAAACATACGTCCTTTTAATCGATCTGGAAAAAGCTCTCAATACAGTTGATCTAAACGCACCAAGAGACATCCTACTGACCAGGACCAACAGTTATATGCCAAATAGAATAGTTAAAGCAGCTATGAAATACACGATGTAAACAAGCTGTTCGAAATGCCAAAGTTGTCACACAAGGGAATCGTGTATGTATAAAAAAGTGCACTATATACTAGATGAAAAAGAATTACCAAGAGGATTAAATGCTTGGAAATTTCCTAGGGCACCTAAAATCTCACCGCCCGGAAGCTGCACTTCGATACTAAGCCAAAACACTGAAAGTCGGAGGACCCACCTACACCTGGAACGACTAACTACACTACACGGGACATAATTATTACACCAGAGACAGCTTAGAATGGCTCGAAATGGCAAAAGGTAAAGAAGAATTCAACAATGCTGTAAGAGAAATCTACAAAATAGAAGAAATGGACAGTAAGTCAAAGGAAGAAGAAGAATGAATGGCAATCGAAGAACCAGATCGAAGATAACGACATCCCAAGAAGGGCCTCCACCGGTACGACGTGCATCATTACATCAACGCTCTCCCTCAACGGCATAACCCTTCCTCCTATCTTCCTATATCGGCTTAAGGCTGCATAGTCGGTCGATTCTAAACATCCTTCCCATCCCAGAGCGTGTCTACCCCTAAAAAAAACCGCGTGCCCCCTGGTATGCCGGCTTGTCCGGAGCAGGCTTGTTCCTGGCTGGGTGTGGTGCCTATGTTCATGTTCATGTTCAAGAATGTGTGAAAGCACCGCAATTTTGAATGCCATTTGCTTGCTAACTTGCCATTTTGGCAATATTCGCGGGCTTTGTGGATTTGATTGAAATCAATACTTTTGAACTTGCCTTTTCAAGTTCAAAGTATCAATACGCTTTTATACCTTATGCCATAGTCATAAAGCGAACTTGTCATTCGCTTGAATATAACTTGTGTATTTTTTATATACTTTGACACGTGTGTGGTTGAAAGTGAAGGGTTTGGGAACTCAACATTTTGATACATATTCGTGAAGTAGGTAGTCCCTGCGTCGAGTGTTCCGATCATATATAAACATTTAGAAAATTAAGTTTAGGTAACGAGATATGAGGAATACGTATATGAGAAATACCCAACTAGCTAACATACAAATCCTACGTTTAATAAGAATAAATCCCGAGGAATTCTCCAAAATACGTCCCTGGCGGGTGGTTGTCATCGAGCATGTAAAACGCGCACCCCGTGCTCGGCTAACTGCCGCCATAAATGTGTTTTATGCGAGCGACGACTAACTGCGCGATTTGTCAACTAGCCCACTGACTCACCCTATGATTGAAAAAACACTCGTTTGGGAGATGTTTTTGTTTCTTTGCTTCCATACAAACTTTAAGTACAGTGTTAATGTTCACGAGGGACAATATTTACATTACGAAATGCCTGCTTGCAAATTATCGCCATACTTTTCTAATACAAAGGCATTATCGACTCTGAACTGAAGAGCATCCAAAAATATTTTTTCCTAAGTAGTGCGCAAAAACGAACTTTGCGCACGCTTCGCGCGCGGTAATTTCTCTTTTTGATGCACTTGTTATGAAAAAAAATCGTACCTTACACGTGCAAAAACTTTTTTTTAATTCAGGTGATTGTCGCCCTCGTTTCACTCGGGCTCCAACTTTCACCCTCGCCCAAAAAAAAGTTTTCCCGCACTAGTTAGGAAATGTACTATTACCTAACGAGTTTGATCGATAGAAATTTATTGTGCTTGAGACTTTCGTTTGAAATGTATAGGTGTCTACCTACATGTATTATTAGCAGTAACTAATCGTACTTCGTAAATAGGCTCTCGAAGGGCCGGGAGGACATTATCTATTCTTAAATATTTTTAGATAGTTAATACATAGTTCCACAAAATGATATACAACTATTTCCTATTAATATTGGATGTCATAAACCAACTTTCGCGGCTGATACGTACCTGTACCGCTCGGCATTAATTTGTTCTTAAAACTAATATTCCATTATTCGAATTACAGGAAATAAAAACCGAATATTTTAATACCTGAAACTTTTCAATATTTGGAAGCCCTTATTACAGTAGTACCTCGATATGGTGTTATACTTCACATTTTTCGCAATTGGCCCGCATCGACGTTTCCACATTTAAGGTGGAAGTACCAATACGTAACATGTAAACAGATAATATTTATTTAAATCACAATATTTTGATCATTTATACGTAAATCCACATAAAGTATTGTCATGTGTTTTGAGAGAGGAGTTTGTAAGTAATGTTAAATAGTATTTATTTTATAGGGTGACAATATCAAAAAATCAAAATTTCTCAAAATTGCAATTTTTTTTAGTCAACTTCATGGTACAAGTAAGTGTCAGGTGCTTTTGCTGGCTGTCCCAATAGATGGCACCTTAGTACAAGTTTGAATGTCACATATTGGGACATTGATAATATTAACACTGAGTCCTAATAAATGTCAGCCAGTCTTAAAATTATGCAAATAATTTAGATATACATAAGCTAATTATTTCAAAGTTGGGATATGAGGTATTAAAGGTACATAGGTACATTTATAATCGTTTAAATGCCCTAATAGTTGATTTTATCTTATCGATGGCAACTCAAGCTATGATGACGAGTATTGCACATTTTACAGCGTCGGGTACTAAGTAGTACTTCCACCTTACTTTGTTTATTAATTTGTAGTGTGTTCGAGATCACACAAGTCGATTGGACTCTCTAGGGATGCCGCGTCCGTGGGAACACCGCTAATTGGCTGATTTATGGCCAGACTCGGTGACTACGGCAGACCCTAACGATAAAAAGTTTTAACGTCTTCAGAAAGCCGACTGTATACTGGGGGGAACATCCATATAAAAGTACCTACTTTCTAGTTATCATTATCTTCCTAGTGTTCTTTTTTTTCGGTATATGCCACGACAATAAGCTTGAAATCCTACCAGGTGGATACCTTATGCCGTGATTTGCCTAAGCATTTTTATTTTACGAAAGCGACATTGATAAGACGTTCCAATTCCAACACAGAGGACAAACTAGGCCTTATTGGAATTAGTCCGATTTCCTTTAAAAAGAGCAATTATAAATGTTATTATTACTTAGATTGTCCATTTCAAGGATAAAAAATACAGATTGTCTTAGGTACTTCTTAGCTTTCTAAATTATTAGCTGAGAGTAGTTGAATTTAATTATTAGTATAAACTTTTAACATGCTTGTGGTTATATTATATTATATTTTACTTATGGATTAGTGTTCAACAATGTCTTTTTAATTATACTTTTTATATGTATTATGGGGCTTATACTCTATATTATTATGTAATACGTTGCTAGGAAAACCATTTAGAATATTAGGTAAACAGCTACACTTAAAACAGACCTATAGCAAATGTTATTAAGTAAATGTAGGATAAAAGGATATGTGTCTACTAAGACTATCCAACTTAATACCTAATAAAATGTAACTATAGAATCTGCACAGGTACATTTTCATCTTATTAATGGAATTTTAATTGCCTGCTTGACACGAGAATTACCTCTCAAGCCACTTGTACAATTAAAATGAAATTCAAACAATTTAAACACCTCAAATAAGTCAATGGTAGGAGTAAGTGAAATACGACTTAAGTATTTAGTTATTTATAACTCGTGGCTGAATTAATGACACACAATCTAAAATCTTCATCGCCTTCCTGGAAGGAGGCATTTAGGTTATGTATCTACCATCTCGGTGGTCCGGCGAGCCATCGTGATGATGCTCAATCGATTAGGTCAGGTGTCTGTTGGTTTTGCAGACGTCACGTCCCCACCTCGCGGCGCACCATGGCCGAGACTTTCTCCTCGCGACACCTCGCCGGGGAAACGGCACCGGAGTCTCACACGCAGCTGCGCGCGCGCCGATCGCCTCAGTGCCCGCTCAATCCGCGATTCCGCGAGCTTTCGCTTAGTAAACAGTCGTGCGAAAAACGTGTTCGAAAATTCTACTTTCAATTGTTCGGAGTGATCAAGCGTGGGACAGTTGAGGATCGTTTGCATTTGTGACACGATGCCTAAACATAATTAAAGGTGAGTTCGGTTTCTGCCTTTCTACTAGCCGTAGTCCGAAGTTAGACGATGACATTCGATGATAAGGCTCAGTCTCAGTGAATGCAAGGACGCGATAATATATTGCGGGATTCACTGACCGATGCATTAATTGTACATCTACCGAATCTACATTACAACTATAGTTAGTTGCTTCATGTTGTCTTATGTAGGTATTTAGGGTTATAATATGTATACTATCACATACTTCATTGTAATTGCTTTTAATGTATAAAATAATAATAAAATAATCTACATAACTTGAAATAAAATTACATTTGTGCATATCAACTAGCGCATATTTACTTAATAAGTAGGGTTATGATTGTTATGAAGGTATCCTATGAATTTGGCAGTGATAAAAAAAAAGCTGTATAATCTGTAATTTTTGTAAGTACAGTCGACCTCAAAGATATCGTTACGGTGTAGGTGCCAAAAATATATTTACACGACTTTATTGCCTTGACATTAAGGTCGTGTAAATATTTTTTTGGCACCTGAACTGTAATGATATCTTTGACGTCGACTGTACTAGCATTTGTCATTTAAGTAAGTAGGTTCTTATATAGTAACTACGTAAAAATGCCATACCTAATTGAATACCATCTATAGCCTTTTACTTTACTAACCCGCGACCGGAATGTAGAACAATCCCTTATTTGCCGCAACGCCCTCTTGTTGTCTAAGTCTACATATAAACAGTTTTATTCTAATTATATGTACGAATCATTTATAATTACATTAAATTAAACAAAATTCTCTCATTTCTCACATATCTATAGCAATACGATATTAATAATACTTCTAAATGAAGGATGTAATGAAATAATACATTTATTTGCCATTTCATCAATTGTTCGTGTTGAAAAACAATCTCCCACGCAACAACAAACCCAGTGATTAGGTATCTAATTTAGCTATTATCAAATTAAAGATTAAATTAAAGTCTTACTCATAATCGTACAGTCGGGTTCAAAATTGCATGAACAGTTTATTAATGAATTCATTCATAAATCGTCCATGCAATTCAGAACGCCATTGTACATGGCAATGAATATGAAGATATGTCTTAACAAATATGGCAACCATCTATATTATCAACGGTGGAACTTCGCATGAATCATTAAGGATCTCCATCCTGCCAATGACCTATTACAATAGGATAATATACATATGATATGATATGATGCATGCGAATAGAGTTGCCAGGTGTGCGGCTTTAGCCGTACATATCCGGTTTTATATGGTCTTGTTCAGCCTAATTTGTAGGTGTGCTGTTCGACTATTATCCGTCTTTTACTATTCAACTTTAGTCACTATGAGAAATATAATATATATATATATTAAATAATGTACCCACTCATCCGAAGTCCGAAGTCCTCAAAAGATGGCGCCACCTCCAAGATAAGATGCGCTAACGTTGTTTCGGTATAAAATCTTGACCACAACTGTATTTTCAATCGATTTTAAATGCTAGAGGAGAATTGTATTTTAACGCTGTTAAACGCCTTTCAATTCTACGGGGCTGCTTGTGCGGTGTCTCTGTCAAAGTTCCTGCAGATGTCACAGTAGTTTACGACAGTCTTAAGTATATTACATTAGTTCTTCTAATAAACCGCATCTGGATTTAACCTTGTCGGTTCCGTCTGAATTAAGAAAGTCTAATACGCTTGTCCGTTATCTGACCCAAAGTTCCGACTTTTGTATTGTCCCACCTGGAGCTGGCAAGACGCTAAATCATATTTTCATAGCATTTACCGCTACGTAAGTACTACGGTACCTTCTTCGGTGTAAACTGACGTCATAGTAATCTCGCTTATCTAAGTAATCGATCCACCATGGGATTTTTATTGATTTCTCGGAAGCCTCCATTCTGGGAACACCGTTTTTGCTTCAAGAAATGAATGTAGGTAGGTAAATACAGAATAATTAGCTTGAATCTTTCCTGTGCGTATTGCTAAAATTGTGAAAATAGACCTTATTTTCGATAGACGATGTAAATGGGGAATCCACTATAATCATTTCCTGTTCGTTTTCATTTATATCTCAAATTTAATTTTATATACAAGAACGTTAAATTCAAAGGCGCCGTGGAACCCTACCTATTGGTTTGTGTCGATACCACGGAAATGTATTAATTCACTGAAGGTATTTATCATATTTGTTCTGATACACGGGCAAAATATGTAACAGGTACACAAGCTCTTGAATGACTTAACCAGTGACCTCAGGAAAACACATATGACCAAGGTATCTTAGTTAACTAATGTGACCATTTAAAGCTCAAATTCCTTATAAAATCAAAATCTGTTCGTCTAAAATCTGCTGTTCAGATTCAATTCAACTAACCGATTCTTAATTCTAATAATACATGCCAAAAAGTTTTTGCGGTTGTTTGAAGATTTAAGTCATCTCAATTACTCACGAACCACAAGCAATGAAGGGTGGCAAATAAATCGTTTAGGGCACCTTCAAAGAATGGCCGAAGATCCTTCATATAAAGATCTTAGGGCCCATCAACATAAGACCCAATATTACCTGAATGAATTGTATCGCACGTGTCACCCACAATATTCAAAGTATTCGCTAACATCAAACGAAGGTCAGTTTCATATTGCTTAGCGCAGAACTTGAATGAAATTTAAACTGAAACCATATAACCCTCCTTAACTAAGGATTTATAAATAGTATTTAGAAAATATAAAACGCTACTGAAAGTAGGCGTAAACTCCGTATGTTTGTTCTGTCTGATATCTAGGTATAATAATATTAATAATTTAAGCATATAAATATACAAATATATGAAATTACTAAGAAGTAGTTCTGAAACTGCGTAAGTTTATGAATTAATCAGTTAATACATTAGGTACAGTCAAAGACAAAATAAGGTGTACCTACACAAACATGTTCAAAAATATGTCCCAGTGCACTCTAATTCTGTGTAATAAGAACGTCGTAACATATTTATGAGCGGATTCTTTTAATATTTCTTTTTGCACTTGACTGTACCTACGCACTTTTGCTGCTAACCATATAGATACCTAAACGGGAAAATAATATTATTGATATTACCGCTTACGTTTCTGTTTTGTTATAATATTAATTTTATAAGAATTTGATATCATTTAAAGAAAAATAATTTGCTCGTATATGCTCTGGTAAGTATCTAAAAAACCTAAAAAGAATTATTCAAGCACTTTAATGTTTGTATTTTTTGAGTTAACATTCCATTCCAATTTTCACGCGAATTCCAAGTTTGTATGTTGTTATGTAAATATTAAATAATATGCCTGGTTTAATTTATCACCCGTGTTAGATTTTATATGTCACTGTATACTGTCACTTATGTAGGAGTTCATAAATCATAAACTATTTACCTCTGATAAACATGAAGTCAAGCTCTGAGTACCTGCAGAAGATCTTCGTGCGCACAATGCAAGCATTTGGTAACCGTCCTTGTCGGCAAACAATTATGGGTCAAATTCACGCGTTGCCTAAGCGCAATTATACATGACCGCCCATTATTTTATTTAGTAATTCAGCTTATCGGCCCATCATGGGAAATAATCGCTGCATTAGCTACTAAAAACGGATAGCCAGTAGACCTTTTGTCTTTAATATAAGGTTTCGTATTGTCAGTCAACTGTATTGATGAAGATAATTGTAGGGTAAAATCACCAATAGATGCCCAGTTAAGAAACTTTCCCAACTTTAAATATTTTTTTCTATATGATGTAACTCATATTCAACAATTTTTTATTGTTTAATATGATTCCGCATTTAATTGAGTTTCATCATCATCATCATCATCATCTCCGCCATAAGACGTCCACTGGTGAACATAGGCCTTCCCTCTGGACCTCCACATGTTGAGTTTAGTTTTACCAAAGAAAAAACGACCAAGATCGCCAACGTCCGAGGTGGGTGTGTTTTCACAATAAGTTCAAGTTATTTACATTTTTAGACCTAAAAGTCAAGTTCTGGGTGGCAGTCTTCTAATGGTGCGACTACCCTAGAACGATTTCGGCTCGATCGGTCTTCGGCCGTTTGAGCGGTACAAATGATGGTAATTTGCGGTTGATGCGGTTTGTTCTTAAATTAATTGTTTTATCAATTTATGTATAGATATCAAGCTTTCCGTCATCGAATGCACTAATCCCAAAACGTACTAATAGTCAATAAACTCTAATTTCATAATCACCTCTTATCATAAGAAACTAGTCCCATGTTGCCATATTCCCAAAAAACACCCGTTGTTGATACACACCAGCACCATTGCGAACTACTCCCAAAATACGCTTTTCCCAAAATACTCTAAAATGTCTTCTACTGAAAGTATCGAAATGCTCTAGTTACATTATCCACTGTTCCCAAAATACACTTTTCCCAAAATACCCTAAAATTTCTGTTCTACTGAAAGCAGCGAAATAGGTAATCTAGTTTCATCATCATTGACGATCACGGGCTTACAAATCCCGGTTTTTTGATAGGCTTGCGCGGGGATATAGATCCAACACGTAGAGGCCCTTTGGAGAAATTTGCTGTGTTGTACACCTGCTGCAACCCATTCACGGGCACAAATACATATCCGTAAACCGGTCCCAGCAGGCGCATAGAGACTATTGAGAAGGAATGGAAAAGACTAATGGGCTATGATGATGGAGGATGGATGGATCAGAAATGGAACTATAGAAATCATCATCATTATTATTAAGAGGGCCTGGCCCTCTGTCGCTGCAGCGTTCTCCATTCAAGCCTATTTTGGGCTCTTGTCTTTACTACTTGGTACGTCTGACTATAGGACCATTCTTTTATCTGTGTCATATATGGCTTTCTGGGTCTTCCTCTACCTCTTTTTCCCTCGATTTTTCCTTCTAAGATGGTTAAATTCAACCCTTCGTGTCTGAGTATGTGACCAATACATTTAGCTCTACGTTTCTCAATGATGTTCATTATTTGCCTTTTCTCTTTTGCTTTGTCTAGTACTTCCTGATTGGTGCGTTTTTCTGTCCAGCTAATCTTAAGCATCCTGCGCCAGCACCACATTTCAAAAGCCTCTAGACGTCGGCAATCTTGTGTTGTGATGTTCCAGCTTTCACATCCGTAGAGGGCGGTGCTCCAAATGTAGGTTTTGATCAAGTTCTTCCTTATGTTTACATGGATTTTGCTGTTATATATATATCTGTTTGTAGTGAATGCTTTTTTTGCTATTGCTATCCTTGTTCTTATTTCTTTTTCACTTCTGCCTCTTTCCTCGATGATACTTCCCAAGTACGTGAATGCGTTTACTTGTTGTATTTTTTCTGAGTTGAGAGTAATGCTCACTCTGGGAGATGTTGTTTTACTTGTAACCAGAATCTTTGTTTTCTTGATGTTTATTTTTAGGTTGTATTTTCTAAATATTTCGTCCATTTTTTGCATATTGAATTGGAGCATCTCTTCACTATCCGCTACCAAGGCAATATCATCGGCGAACCTGATACAGTGAATGTCCGTTCCATTGAATCTTATGCCTCTAATAGCCTCTTTGATTTCCTGCATAGCTTCTTCTATATAAGTTAAACAAACAATAATGGCGATAGACTGCATCCCTGTCTTACACCTTTTTTTATCTTTGCAGTTTTTGTTACATCATCAATTGTCACCTCTGTCTGTTGATTCTTGTATAAATTCTAAAATTACTCTCCTGTCTTTCCAATCTATATTTTTGCGTTTCAAGAGGTCAAACAGCTGAGAATATGTAATCTAGTTTCATAATCCACTATTCCTAAAATACCCTTAACCACTCACTTGCTTTGAGTTTGCATCCTGATCATATTCTTTGGCCATCTATTTGCATTTTTTTTTCGGAACGGATTAATTTTGCTTATCACAATACCACCGAGGTAACCAGCAAATTTTGACTTATCCTATTCACAGACCAGGGGTTAATTGTATTGTATTGTTAGATAATTTATTTGATCGTATGGCATAATAAAAACAGAATCAGAAAGTACATAATAAGACACAGACATGTCTACACTAAGACCAGTCGATAGTTAGATATTAGCTGTGGTATATGACATCTCTTTCTACTCAATATGAATCGTTTTTTAGGGTTCCGTAGTAAACTAACAAGAAACCCTTATAGTTTCGTCATGTCGTCTGTCTCTCCGTCCGCCCTCGCTTATTCTCAGCAACCACTAGCACTAGAAAGCTGTAATTTGTTGTAAATATTTGTACCAAATTACACATCAATCACGCGGAAAAAGTGGTAAAATAAAAATGGAAAAAAAATTAGGGTACCTCCCAAATATGTAAAAGAGCGGGTATTTTTTCTTAACCCTAATGAGTGATGAAAAATACTTAAAGGTAATTTTAAGTAACTGTTGTTAATTGTATATTGTAGTAAAAGTAAAAATTAACATAAATTAGGGTATTTTGGGAAAAGTGTATGTAAGGAACAGTGGTTTACGAAACTAGAGTATTTCGACTCTTTTAGTAGGAGATGATATTTTAGGGTATTTTGGGAAAAGTCTATTTTGGGAACAGTGGATTATGAAACTAGAGTATTTTGACACTTTCAGTAGAAGAAATTTTAGGGTATTTTGGGAAAAGCGTATTTTGGGAGTAGTTCGCAATGGTGCTGGTGTGTATCAACAACGGGTGTTTTTTGGGAATATGGCAACATGGGACTAGTTTCTTATGATAAGAGGTGATTATGAAATTAGAGTTTATTCACTATTAGTACGTTTTGGGATTAGTGCATTCGGTGACGGAAAGATATCAAGCGCTAGGTACTACCTGAATCTTTATTAATTAGGAGGTGCACGAGTTAGTGTTGAGAATATATTAATACGTAAGTATATTAGCCAGAACTTGACCAAAGTCATGAAATAAAACTATGAAAACGGATAAACTCGCGTATATTAACTAATTTTAACTTCATTCCGACGTTTCGAACACTTTACAGGGTTCGTGGTCTGCGGATGACTGACAATGGAGGAAATTTGATAGATCTACCTCCATCAAAACAAGAAAGATAAGTACAAAACTACCCACCAAAGAAAAATTACTAAACCACAAACAATAAATTTTAAGGGTGGATGTACATACAAAATTTGCAAATTAAGTTAGTTATTCATTACAAATATTTTCAGAATGAAGATAAGAGACAAAATAAATAATCTACGCCGGTTCTATCCCTACGCCACTGCCTGAGAAGCATTTCCTTCCTTTGTATGATTGTATTGTTAGGAAGGTATCCCAAAATTGGGACCGGCAAGAAACTCAGCAACAACAACAACTCTTTTCAAAAAACATTTATAGTACATCTTAAGATCATCATGCATTAAACCGAAACATACAATTTTGATTAATAAGGAAATTTAAAATAATTTTGAAAAAAAATTGCCGGTACTAAAAAGGGGGGTAATGGTCACCACCGCCAAATACATCAGCCTCACGGTTTATGTCTAGACTGTTCCTTTATCAGATGAACAACTGGATCCCAAGCTGGTGGTAGAGAAAAGCTTCTTTCCATTCTATTAAAGTTTGGATATTTCATTATCTCAATAGTCTCACGCAACATTCTAGGAATGTTTCGCTTCTCCTTAACGAGAACCAAAGGCTTGTCAAACTTAATAGAATGATTCGGTCCATCACTGTCATGCTCCCAAACCGCAGACTGTTGTCGACGGTGCTTGACATCGGCTATGTGTTCCTTAGGGATAGAACCGGCGTAGATTATTTATTTTGTCTCTTGTCTTCATTCTGAAAATATTTGTAATGAATAACTAGCTTAATTTGCAAATTTTGTATGTAAATCCACCCTTAAAATGTATTGTCTGTGGTTTAGTAATTTTTCTTTGGTGGGTATAGTTTTGTACAAACAGCAACACTCCTAACTGACCATTAAAGACAGAGCAGAGAGAAAATGAAAGAGATAAAAATATTTATATCACGTCAACTTCAAATTAAATAATACACGGGTATGTTGATTGTTCGCAACTTGGTCGAATAATACAAATCGGGTTCCGAAATCTTATGAGACTGGTATCACGAGTTCGGCCGAACTCTGCTGACCAATGGAGCGGACCTTGCTACGGTTAAGGTGGAATGTCACGGTCAGCTAGGCACTACAACGCCAATAGATGGCGTTATAGTGCCTAGGTGGCGCGAATTCTACGTATTTTTATATTTTATGTATGATAATAGAAATATTTTTAATAAGTAATACGTTTGCCGTAAATAAACTACTGTTTCTAATGTAGCCAACTAAATTTCAGGTGAGGTTTAATTTACAAAATAAGTTTATTTGAATAAATACGAAACGCTGCCGCGGCTGCGCAGTATGCACACACACATTCAAACCCTTATTCGTTTACGAAACCGATTGCTTATTTCGAAACGTGTATTGAACTTGGATTAGGCTAGTTGGATGATCGTCTGACGCACATTCATTAGGACCAAGGTTCAAATCTCGGAATTTCAATATAATTTTTACTTTATATTACATGACTTTTTATTTTTTTTAATGATACTTTACCTATAATTACAATTTTTTCAGTAATATATAAATAACCTGTGGCCTATTCCACAAAACTTTACAAGCTTATAATTCTACAAAATTGTATAAATTCCAAAACAAATAATTGTCAATTTTGTAGATTTGTATGCTTGTAAAGTTATGTGGTATTGGTCCCTGAACTACCAACCTGTAGGTTTAATTTTGGTGACCTTATATATTTACTCACCAAAAATCCGGTATTTTTGCATGGTCAATCTGAAATAGCCTATACTACTAAAAAGCGGGACTGGATGTCCTAACCTAATAGGTGTCCAATCAGATTGGGACGGAATCTATTCGATGACTTCAGTTTTCATATGTAGATATATTAGAATGATTATATTAGATATTTCTAGTCATTTTAATTATTAGATTCCTTCCCATTCTAATCACGTGCGGAATACATAGATAAAGAAAACATCAATTTATAAATTCAGTGTTTTATTTACATCATATCATATTATTTTCATTTATTATTTCTGTTTTACGTTTTTCTGGTTTTATACATGGATATAGGAAGATTGCTTGACGTTGTGTGTTGCTTGAGGTTGAGCCTTACGCATCTACACATATTGTGACACCTGCAGTTGGCCCTGGATCTGAAATCAGAATACTCATCGTCAAAATGGTGTATGATGATTACTGGAATAAAAAATACATTTCAGCTTTGTCTAGTTAGGTGGTGGTGAACTTGACTGCGGAGTTAGGGAGGGAACCTGGGTTCAAAACAGGTTCAGGGAGTATCTACAAAATGGTTATATTTTTACGAAAATATCATTTGATATTCACAAGTGCTTTACGGTGAAGGAAAGCATCGTGAGGAAACCTGCATACACCTGCGAAGAAATTCAAGGGTGTATGTGAATTCCCCAACAAGTACTCGGCCAGCGTTGGGACCACGCAAAATAGGCACGTTTGATGTCGAGTTGCGGAAAAAAATGGCCAGGATACAATACAATACAATAAGTTATATTTTTAATAGTTTAAGGCCTGGAACTCATCATCCCTCGGGAAACTAACGTTTCCGGTATTTATGTAAAATAAAAATATTATTCTTATAATATAATATATATTACTATTTATCTACATGTCAAGTTTCCTTATTCCAATCCGATGAGCAGTTGTTGCGAAAACAATAAACATCGAAACATTTTTGTTATAATAATAGTGGAAATATATAATTTAAAAAAAACTGTTTGAATACTGGGAGGAAAGATATCCAGCAAGTCAGCCTCTACAGAACTTACCTTTTGATTTCTCCGTAATATAGTATCATTTCTCCAAGACTTCGCTTTCGACAAGTTTTTTTCAGGCCCGAGTATCGGTGGTTTTTATAGCCTTTCCGGGACGTTTGTGGCTACATAATATCCTCATGTAAATCACTGCACGCTATGAGATATTTCAAACAATCGTAGGCAATTTAGCGTCAATTCGGATTTGTAGGTATAAACAAATGGTAAAACGATAAAGTGCTAAGTACTGCCGGTGATTTAGAATCAGAGTGACGTTTGAATTTAGTGTTGCCTTGCCAAATGGGTTTTACGTTCAGTTCCACGAGACTATCATTTAGTACGCACATCTATTATAAAAACATTAAATGTAAGAAATCCTTCCTGTAGTATAGGTATAAATGTAACTAGTATGTATAGGTATATTTTCTATAATAAAAGGTCTTTCGTTCGGCTTTTGCGTGGGGATATGGCCTATATGGCAACATTAGCAACGCTTGCGTTTGATATTGTTGAAAAATATAAACTGCACGAAATGCGTTAGGGCAGAGCGGCAACGTAGCATTTTCAGCCAACTGGCAACGTCGCTTTCCAACCCACACACCGAACGTACGATTGGTGTATGACACTGTCGACGTTGACCCACATATTGATAAATCTTTATTAAAATAACGTACTAATTTAAGCTATTATTCGACCCTTTATATTACAGAAACATAATTTGCCGCAAACAAATATAAAAATGATTGTCGATTTAAGTGATTACATTGTAAAACTATGCTCCATTTACCCATATTTGAATAAATACATTAGTATGAAAAACGAACCACCTTAACCAATGATCGCTCGCGGTTTCTTCAGAAGGTGACATTACCATGGTTACGTAATAACAAAAACGTTTAACTAATGATTGATCCCGATTTTTCCGGAAGCTGACGTTACCATAGTTACGTCATATATAACATCCGCTTTACTCCTGGAGACGTCAATCTAACTTCAGAGCCGGTAATTTGACTGCTAAGCTGCTATGTGGAAATTTTCGTTCATTTTCCTTTCAACGGCTGTCACTGTCAGATATTTTTTCAAAGTTAGAATTTCAGCCAGAAACTATCAAGTCTCTATTAAACATTTTGTATGGCTACTGACAGATTAAAGGATTATAGGTAGACTGTCAAACGTTTATCTACCCTATTTCCACAAAGGTTACATAAGTATTCAACTAACGTCAACTAAGAGATGTGACGAATGATAATAAAGACAGCAATAGCATTTGTCTCTGTCAATGGAAAAAATAATTTAAAATCGCCCGATAACATGGCTATTTGTAAAAATATCTTGACTTGATAAAATACCTCGCCTATTAATGTTAGATCAGTGTTGTCAGACACTGAAATGTAAAAAGCGGAAGCTACGCTTCAAAAATGCGGATTTTGAAATGGAAAAGCGGAATTTAATTATAATCTTTGTTTAATAAAAAAAATTGAATTTACGCGTTTTCAATTCACAGACCTGAAAAGGATTTTACACTGTTGCATTTTCTCCCATAAAAATTGCACATTAAAAAAAAATGCGGATCCGCATTACCAAAAAGCGGATTGCGGATTAATAGACGAAAATGCGGAGCAAAATGCGGAGCATCTGGCAACACTGTGTTAGATAAATCATGGCATCCGATTTGAAGAAAACATACTTTTTTTTTATATTATGGTTTTTATTTTTTGTTACATTAAGGAATAAATTCTTGTTGACCTCGTAAATACATTAATAAATTACTAAACGGTTTTAGACAAATCTATGAAGAACTGTCGTTATCTAGTTTTCACTAGGAACAACGACATCTAGCGTCTAATAATGGCCGATAGCTAATTCTTAATTTTCGTAGACGAAGGAATCTTTATTATGTCAACTAGTTTTCAAATACTGAAATTTTGACGCAACAAAGATGACATATCATCGGGGACCATCGGAAATGTCGCGATCGTGCCTACTAACGAAAAATACCGAACCCATAATATTACACGACCAAATTGCATCCTTTGCCAAGTGGCTCAACATTCCTATGTAACTGACATGTCACTGTAAGTGTGATTCTCTTTCATGCAATATTTCCAATTTCTGAAGTGTATACCCAGCTGTGTTGCTGTTTGTACTTATCTTTCTTATTTTGATGGAGGTAGATCTATCAAATTTCCTCCATTGTCAGTCATCCGCAGACCACGAACCCTGTAAAGTGTTCGAAACGTCGGAATGAAGTTAAAATTAGTTAATATACGCGAGTTTATCCGTTTTCATAGTTTTATTTCATGAGTCATGATTAATCCTCGCGGTAACCGAAGAAAATATTGACCAAAGTCATTGTTCAAAATAATTATGGACATGAATAACCTATAATTGGGTATGTCAAGTTTTTTGAAGTGGTGTAAATTATATTTTATTTGGATGATAGGCTTCCTAAGGATCACGAAAAACCAGTTATTTTATTTTTATAACTATTAATTTATTATTAATATAATTTATAATATTTTTAATTTATGGCTCACAAGCTAAACGACTTTTGCGCTACTGAAAATTTTAAAAAAACACATGATGGTTGTCAAATATGTCACTGTCAAAAATAACTACGTCTTTCAACGGTTTTGTTCGTTCGATTGCATTTGGTGGTTTCAGTGATTTATAGAATATTTTTAACGACCTCAGCACGAATTTTGGACTCTTGATCTTGCCGCACTACTCCATGACCCCTGCACGATATTTTGGACAACGTTTGGATCTTCCTGTGACTACCTACGCTCTGCTTTTTGGACTACGTTTTCTTGCCTTTCTGATGACCCTGGTTTTGACTATTGGACTGCTTCACGTACATCTAGATACAATGAATAGTGACTGCAACCGAACCGTGACGGAGTATTACAGAGATATGCTCATGTGCTTCGTACCCAGCTGTAAGAAATACAGACGCGACTTTCCCGATTCAGCTTTTCTATGTGTACCAAAATGTTTTCAACCAACTTGGTGTCACGCGTTGGATATAAATTGCCCGAAACGGACCCTATATGTTTGTGAAGAGCATTTCAATGTGAGTGTAGTGACTATTCTATGCATCAAAATTATACTCAATAACACGTTTTATTGTTATTATTAGTATGCGTTTTAAATATTTTGAAAGACGTAGTTACTTTTGACAGTGACATATTTGACAACCATCATGTGTTTTTTTTAATTTTCAGTAGCGCAAAAGTCGTTTAGCTTGTGAGCCATAAATTAAAAATATTATAAATAATATGAATAATAAATTAATAGTTATAAAAATAAAATAACTGGTTTTTCGTGATCCTTAGGAAGCCTATCATCCAAATAAAATATAATTTACACCACTTCAAAAAACTTGACATACCCAATTGAACCAATAATTTTCTTAAAAATAAATTAAGAACTCAAAGTAGTGCAAAGTAAAGTACAAATAAAAAGGTACCTCCAGTAATCGATATTCAATTTCAATACTTTAAGTGACAGATTAATCTTTTCACGATGAACGATTGTTTGGTTCGATTAAAGTATATGTTATGGTTTTTGAGATAGGTTGATTTTACTGTAATTTTTATCTTTGCTGCTATGGAACTCTTTGTGCGCGAATCCGACTCGCATTTGGCCGGTTATTTTACACAACCTTCTACATCCATACTAACCTAATTATTATACCTTATTCAAAATGTAGGTAACTAGTAGGTAGAATATAAACTTACTTACTTACAAAAATGAGCCCTGATTTTACTTGTTAATTTTATTCTCATTCAAGTTTTAATTATATTTATAAAAATACCTAGTCTACGCTGTCTAGCTGGAACCGGTATTATATTTCATATCCTGTGCCGGTATTCTGACATGATTTTGCGGACATCTAATATTACTCGTTTTTATAAGAATAGAAAAAAATGATACATATTTAAATATTTATAAAATACGAATTTGCAACTTGGTTTCGCTAATAACACAAATAATTAATAAACGGGTATGAATAGCTACACAAGTTTAAAAAAAATATGGCATTTTTATCAAACGTTTGCAATAACGACACACAATATAAATTGTTATACCAGTGTGCTCAGGCACGGATCCAGGACTCCGTTGAGGAGGGGGCACTGCCCTATGATATGATAGTATGTATTTTATATTTGAAACACCACCTAGGCATAAATAAGTCCATTGTGAGGGGGGTGAGGGGGGGGAGGCGAGTGCCCCCGTGGCCCCCTCCCCCCCCCCTGGAGCCATGCCTGAGTGTGCTTACCATGAGCTGCCGCGGCGTTATTAACGCGGACATACTTTCTATCCATCGCGCTCGTACTCGCGTATTGGTGTGAGCGAGTCGGATAGAAAGTAAATGACCTGCCAAGATACGGCTACTACACGAAGATAAATAAAATAAATAAATATCTTGGGACATCTTACACAAATCGACGGTAAGCTCAGTTAAGGCTTGTGATATGGGTACCAAGCGACGATAGGGTGGAAAGGGACGACGTTCCTTCCCGCTACCGACCGAGTCTACCAACCATTACGATGAACTTTCACTATGGGACCAACATCGAAATATGTTTTTAAAAATGTAACCCCTCATACAAAGTGAGTGATTAGTTAGAGTTCAATAGTATGGAAAAGACAATTTTCCATGTACGCTTTCGATGTTGGTCCCATACTGAAAGTTCATCGTAATGGTTGGTAGACTCGGTCGGTATATTTCCACCCTGTATATAATAGATAGATTTTAATATTTGTGATAAATAAATACACACACATTGCCCTCGGCGGTATTCGAACCAGGAACCTCCAGCTTCGTAGGCAGGGTCACTACCAACTAGGCTATGGAGGCTGACAAATAGATTCGAAGATAACACAAAGAGTCCATATCAGGCGAGCCGCCTGAGAGTAAATCGCATGTTGCACAACAAAGATAGGTATGTGTGGCAAGCGTAAGCAGCGGCGGCATCTTCGTATGCCATTCTAAAATATTTTCGATTCGCATAATCTATATCAAGAAAGATTGTTTTCTCAAACATGCAATGAAATGTTGTTATTACGTGCCTAAAAATAGGTCGTACCTATCCCATTCAGGGCTTGTCAAACAGAAGAGGATTGTAATAGAATTTCATAAATACATTACAGGCTTTGTTGTGATAGGTTCAATTGAGTTACCAGCATTGTAGCTTTTAGCCATTAACAAAAAAAAATTTGGTAATGCGGAACTTGTTTTATTAACATTATTTGTGGAGTTTTCATGTTTTATTTTTTATGTTATTATATTGTACTTCCTGCTCACCCATACGAGTAGGTACATTAAGTATATATTAGCTAGAAGCTTATCTTTTTTATTAGAAAATCACATTTTGGTACACTCCGGTAACAAGAGACTGGTTTTATATGTACTTATTTCAAAAAACATTTGACAGTAATAAATTATGTATTTTAAGTAGGTACGGTTGATATTATGCGTTCACACTTCACTTTAGCGAATTGTTTTCAACGGTAGATATCGTTGTTTCTCCAATATTGTGTAATATTAATAAACGAAACCTTTATGTTTTTATCTTTTCGTAGGTATTATTTAATACAAAAATATACAAATTATTAAATTCATTCAAATATACTAAGTAGCCAGGTGCAACAATCGTAAAATATCTTTATCGCGAATATTATCTATTCAACAATCTGCCACGAGGTTGACTTATATATAGCCTTTTTAGGGTTCCGTAGTAAACAAGGATCCCTTATATAATAGTTTCGCCATGTCCATTTGTCCGTCTGTCTGTCCGCATCATAGCTCAGTGGCCGTTAGTACTAGAAATCTGCAATTTGATACAAATATATATAATATTGTGATTGATGATGGGCAGCAGCGTCATCATAATAGACACATTACTGCGATCGCCAAACCGCTTGCCCAGCGTGACGATTATGGGCATTTACCTCCTAATGCATCTATGCGCAAAGAGAAGAGGCCTACGTCCAGCAGTGGACTAATATAGGCTGATGATGATACATAATATTAGAAAGTAATAGAATAAAAACTAGATTATTTTTTCATGTACCTCCCCAATTGGTGAAGTGGGGGTGATTTTTTTTATTTACTATAATTCTATAGTGCAGGGTATCGTTGAATACCTAGGTATCTTAAAAAGGATAAGGGTCTTGAAAAAAATATTTTATCTAAAGTCAATAATTTCGGAGATAATCGCTCAAGAATAAAAAAAATTGTAAGTCCCCCCTCTAACTTTTGATCCATGGGTCCAAAAATTATGACAAATATCATGAAGGCTTAAATAATACCTACTTTAAAATAAAACTATTTCAATTTTAGCTGTTTACGGAACCCTATACAGAGCGTGACCCGACAAGCTCTTGGCCGGTTTTTTATTCATAATATAATTATATTTTTACCTGAATGAACGTCCTCTCATAGAAACTGGTAATTTATAAAATCGCGGGCTATAAATTAGAGTGGGTGGCAGGTAAGTAATTAATTATTCATTGCTCTAATTATGTAGCAAGGTTACTGGCGATTTTTTAAAGAACCGGTCATGTTAAAAGTTTATGGGTGTTGCTTGAGGTATATGTGTAGTATGTGTACCTACCTACTTTGTTATGTATCTCAGGTGCATCCAAGGACATTTTTCCATCACTGTCGATGTTACAGAAGAATAGCTGATTGTAGTGAATAATTCGTGAAACTCGTATTTTCACGAATATATCAAAAACTATATTGTGTGCTCAGCTTCAGTGCAATAGATAATGATATTCGCTGTGAGAGTAATATAGATTCGATATATTTTTCGTGAAAATAAGACTATACATGTATTTCAACATTCAAAATGAGTTTAGTAGGTAGTATAATTTACTACTTATACACTTGTAACTACAGAAGTACATAAATGTATTTCGACATTCAAAATGAGTTTAACGGTCTAAGAAAAGCCGTGTTATAGATCTTGACGTCTAAGTAAAACATGGTTATCTGCCTACGATCAAGTCTATATTTAGAATAGTGACCATATTCGCATAATATAATTATGGTCAAATATTTCGTGGTCTTTAATTGGGTCTGTCTTTTACTTGTAATATTACGAAATCATTTCGGTATTTTCATTTTCGTGAAATACTTCACTACGTTGGGTACTATTGAAGTCGGATGATTATACGCGTATTGTAGTTAAGTTACCTACGCACTTTGACATTCATCTTCTCATAATAATGTAGTTGCTTTCGTATCCTTTAGAGTTTTAGACAGTCAGTAGGCTTATAGTTACTTAGTAACTACTAGTATAGTTACTAGTCACTTAACTCGTAATCAGGGTTTTTTCGATTATTTTTGATTGTCCTCATCAGTCACTCCTGCTCCATGACCCAAAACAAACCTTGAATAGGTACTTATCGGGATATTACATATTTTTTGAGTAGTGTATTTTTCCTTGCTGCCATGAAAAGGGCTTGCTGGTTTCGTATTAACATCTATGCAATCCCTTAGGTAGGTACTACCCGCACTGTCCTATTAATTTCCTTAATTTTGCAATGCCACAGGAAAAACGCGAACTAATATATTTCTGTGTAGTCACACTTGAAAGGGGGTTGGGTAAAGTTGGCGTCGTTTTTAAATTTTGGCGGCCACTCATGAAAGTGGTAAATTTGAAAAGAGCAATTTAAAATAAACTTATTTCATTATGAAGTACACATAGCTAAATTATATCGGAGCCGATATATCATACTTTAAAGTTTTATAGTGAAGACTCATATTTATTTTTTAAATGCATCGGAATGAGGTAAAACTACTATTGTGTATGCCACGTAAAACTTAACCTTAACTCATAAAGTAACCTTGGACATAAGGTTTGTTTTTCGGTCAATTATTATTTAGAGATAGTTCCTTTTTTATTTAACACGGCGATTTTATGACGGATGTCGATGAACGTTCTATTGAACGTAATTATGTCAAAGGTTTTATATCGCATTTTAAACAACAAATAAAAGTATTCATATTTTGACACTTTATGCGTGTTTTTTTTTTCAGGTATATAAATAAATGTAGAAAGCGAATCGTATGTTTTCGGGTATGGTACTTAATAACATTAAAATTGATTATCCGACCAAATCAAATACCGCTTGGACCTATCACTGAACGTAATTGAGGTATATAAAAACCCAATTTGCAAGATTTCTGCGACCAAAATCCCGATTGCATCGACCCGTGGCCTTTAAGAGGCAGAATACAATCGCGGCACTCCAACAGAAGACAGTATTTTGTTTATGTTGCTGTAGATGGTGGATTACAAGGCCCAGAGGCAACATTGTTCATGTGTTGTTGGGAAGAGGACCTTAGGCTGTTGCTCACATGTACCTAATGTCAATTATATAGTTCTTGGGATGGGTTAGGTATCAAGAACATCTTGATCCCCCGGCACAGTTTGTAGAGAGAGTGATTCACCAAGATAATATTGAGAATGAAGTTTACGACGAGCCAGAAAATGTGTAAAAAAGTAATTCAACCTAATACTAAAAATTACAAATGACGTTATCTGGGATAATGGACATTATTGTCATTGGTGCTTACGGTGTTATGAGCCATGTTTGTATACAAATACGACGTCACCGGACGTAAGAGCCATCGACAATAAGGCCCTTTATCCCAAATAATGTCACATTATGTTGTGTTGTATACATAAGAAAGCATTAGTAACAATTCCAATCTAAAAACTTTTCTAATTAGGTACATTTCCTACTTGGAAATATGTCAAAACATTTTGAATATGTGCATCACACCTGTGTTTCCTTATGGTGTAGTCAGAGTGTGAACCATCTATTGAAACCATTTTGCTACATTTTTAATGTTCACTAAAGCGACAGCATAGAAATCGCATAAGAAAATACAGTTGCATTTTCATACATAATAATATACCTAAGATCTTCTTTTTTTAAGTCGGTTAAATTAACTTTTATACTTTAAGGGCAATATCCTTGTATCTTTGTTAGTAGTATTATACAGTTAAATAAGCCTGTAGTCATCTAAGCAGTCTCCTAAACCTGTCTTAGTTAGGTATATTCACTGGTCCAATAACATTGTTTGAAGGGCCATATCTTGGCTCCGATATTACTTACGGCAAAACTTATTTTGTAAATAAGCTAGTCTAAGGTAGCACTACAAAATAGTAGTAACATAAACGATGGCCGCTGAAAAAAAAAATGACGCCACTAGTCCATACAAAAATACCCAAACCCCTTTGCATCTAAATGGGTAACATTAATGTAGGTACAGAGCAAAATATTGTCATAATTGCATTGGGTATCTAAATAATATATATATATCTTCTAATATTTAAACTATACTCATCCAAATTAGTTTCATAGATAGTGAAAAATAAAAATAAAAAATCGTTTGATATTTGATTGTTTGTTTCAGAGTGTGTGATCTTGCAAGATGGCCGCCGGCAGCCACGCGAGCCGCCGGCTAGTGTCATTGCTGGCCACTATTTTAGCTATTACATCGTGTCTGGCTGATCCAGGTAAAATTCTAAGTAAACACAGGATGTTAATTAACTCATAAGCAGGAGATTTTCTTTCGAGATTTCTTGGGTGTCTCCATAGAGAAAGCTGCTCAGCGTCACCGTTACTAGCACATACACTCTTGCCTCACGAACCAGAATCGCCCTGTATACAACTTTAAGTATTTATTTTTATTTTAGAGCCTGGGCAAAGGCCTCCTTTCTGGATTTCCACTCATCCCTCTTTTCATTTTCATAGCAATTTGTGCTCAGTCGTTAAGAAAAGCATGCTTAGTTATAAAATATTGCTATCTGGTAAAAATCATACTAAGATTATACCTAGTAAGATACATTATTAGAACCTAAATTGTAGGTATAGATTACATGAAACCACACTGACTCGGAAAATCATGTCCCTAAAATTAAGTGATTGTGAAAGACTTCTTGTGGTTCTGACTTAAACCTAGCTATAACCCAAAATCGGCCCATTAGTAGTTTTAGTCTATTACGCCGCGGCCACGAAACGAACCCAAGTTTAAGGCCTAAATCAGACGCTCGAGCGTGGTCTGCAGCGTGGCATCCATGTGTTCATGGCTTAAGTGGCCTCGTAAATCGGGCCTTATACTAAGTCTGATTATGGCCCAAATATCCGGATCCCTAATCGGTGTCAATTATTTATTATAGATCTTGTAAGTTTTGACCAGCCATCCATTACCATTGCTTTTGTGGTCTACAATCTTGTCACAATTTTAATTAAGGTAGGTAGCCTTTTTGCCAGTTAATTGTCTACAAAATGATTAACGGGTGCTGTTAAAACTTTTTATCTGCCATCTTGATTGGTGTCAACGCTCGGCCTTGGACATGTACAATAATTTATCAAGAGTGGGTAGGAATACATGAAATTCTTCAGAAGTGTCTGTATGTTAGATGGCTTATACGATAAATCACACACATTAAATACTTATATTATTAGACCATGTAAGGTCCGTGTCGGGCCTGGTTGGAGTTGTCGGAGGCTTTGTTATCTTATGGGAAGCATGATTGCACATGATCCCTGTCTTAAGGACTACTACAATCACGTAAATGCACGTCTTGCCACATGGGCGTTCTGTAAGGGAGCGTAACAGACTAAGGTACAGTTCCCAGGTCCAATTCATTCCACATTCACCCATTCTGGGAAGGTATATTTTAGTGTATTTTGTACCGTGTTATTCAGGAGCCCAATGCATCCAAAGAAGAGATAGTGACAGGGAGAGTGTTACAATGATCAGTTAGCTTCAAAATGACTGACTACAGAATCTAAAACATCTGGCCGCATGGTGACGGCAATAAAAACACATTTGTCACTACTCCAACTCTTCCTGTGGATATCGTAATATTCGAATAACGGAATGAAGTTACTGACGACTCGGTTATTGAAAATTGATGATTGGCAGCAGCTTTTACACAGTGGATACACTACTGCCATCGCTAAGCCGCTTGCCTATTATGATCCGCTTGCCGATTATGAGCATTTACCTCCTTATGCGTCCATATAATATATGCGCAGATAGATATATACTATCATATCTATATTTATTTTACACCACTTACCAATATTAAACCTTGATTTCGTAATGTTAAACCCACCAGCGTAATGTTTGGCCCAATAATCCGTAGTCCACCGTTCGGTTGCTCAAAATCTATCAATATACTCGCAACGGTAGATAATCATTGTATCTGTCCATTACAAACCGACTGTAATCGAATGATTCAACATGTGGGCACGGATAGGCCGGATCTTCACAACATCAACATGGTGCAGGCGGATGTGTCGGCAATACGCTACAAGGATGTGAGCCGCTGTTTTGTGTCGCGCGGCGTCGTGTTGATCGGTCACGAGCTCCTGAGACACAGTTGCTATTAGCAGTTGCTATGTAATTCTAGCTGAATGCGACAATGTATGCATACCTACGTAGCTATCATATCTACGATTCCGTGTCGTGCATATTAATCCAACCGCCTCAATAGTTACTCTTACTTGTTAATGTTCAATTGGTCACACCACCACCACTTTATGAGAGCACTGATCCGTTAGTCCGCGCAAAAATCCGTTGTTTGTCGGTCATTACTACAGTATTTTGTATTCGAGGAAAACAAGATACAGTACCGGTCTAAAATTTAAGTTCGCACCACGATTTTGACACGAAATCGACTTTTTGGGTCATCATTTACCCAGCATTTAAGTTGACACTAGTTTTCAGCTAATATGTTACTGATTATTGAGATTATTCTTTTTTAATTAACCGTTACTTTCAAATAGCTCAGTAGGCAGTAATGCCTACGAGATGTTCATACTAATGATTATAAAAAAATTTCAATTTCAGTTGCCTACGTGTTATGTAGAAAATTGTCCGATGTGGAAAATTGTTCAAATTTTAAAGGATTTTAATATTTAATCAGCAAGATATCGGCAGTAAAAATATTTAACTGTTAACATTGAAAAAGATGATCGCTCGAAAGTCTATTTCGAGCATATCGAAATCATGGAGTGAACTTAATATTTTGACCGGTACTGTATACCACATTACAATTACCTAATTACTCTGACAAACTTATTTGCAGACAGCTGACATACACACAAGGTGTTAAACTGAAATATTGACCGAAGATAATATACGAACCTACAGGGTCAAATACTTTGTAGCAGTCAAAGTGGCCTAATAATATAGTTTGGTACTCATATCGTTCAGTACGCATACTAAATAAGGTATAAATATAAGTATAATACGGGTTACCGAAATATTTCGCTCATTTGGCTGCTACAAAGCATTTGACGGAGACGGTTCGTGTCGTTACCTCTTCTTAATAAACATAAAAATACCCATTGAGCAAAGTTGACTGAACTCAACCTAAGCCAATAATATTAAAATGAAAGGTCAAAGTTCTGAGTCATTCTTATCCTGTTATAATCAGTGGTCGGATATCCCGGTGCAACAAGGGGTGAATGACCTCAAACATTATACTAATATGGATATACCACGGGATTCCACAAAATTACATCCAGTAAAGTTTAGTAATATTTTGTAACGCAAAATAAGTGCATGTACATACAAGCGTTTATTATTATGCGATTTTGACAATTATTTTAAAAGATAGGTTATAAATTTTGTTTAATATTGACCTAAGGTCCAAATAACCTTTTGGTATGAATATTCTAAAATAAAAGAGTTTAGCTTTAAAAATAGAAGCTTTTTACTAAGGCACAATAGATTCCACTTCTAGAAATTGCGAACGTAAAAAAGAACAGAAATATCATATAATACACGATTATTTTAATCCGTGATCAAGATTAGAACAATATCCATACCCAGCCTAAATTAAACATTTTAGGTGAGGTCTCCCGCGGATACCTCAAAATTTTATTAATTTAAAGTTAAAGAAAAATTGTATCCAATATCCACTGAATGGTACATGGTCTTCCTGAGGTCATCAATTACTAAGTTAGAAAAAATATACCTGGTTACGGATTAAACATCCTCGTGTATGTAACATAAAATCAAACATTTTTAAGCATGACGACTTGACACACCTATGCAGACACATTAGAGTAAATATATATATTTTATGAAAGAATTATGGCTTACTAGGTTCTATGAAGTTAAAATTGCATATAATTATTTTCTCTAGATTCTCTATTTTCAATCGTTCCTTTTCATATCTAAAATCTATTTGTACGCCGAAAAAGTCCTTTCCACTTCTACGAATGTCAGTGGAGCAAATTTGTGAAGAGACACTTCAAAATTAAAAGAGCTCGTGATCCTGAGTCGAACAAGCCCAAACTTATCCGAATTAAAAAAAAGTGTTTTGAACAACGGTTTGTAAAAACGCCCAAAGATTTCGTTTATGTTCGCAATTTGAGCTGCCTTTTTAAGTATACCTATCAGATATATATATTTTTTTTTCAAACTAAACCCGGGAATTTAGGTCATATCCATATTAACTTTTCTACTTGGTATCCCCTGGTGTTGCACCGGGATATCCGACCACTGGTTATAATGCATTATGAAGTTCCGGTGTTGAATGTCAAAATGTAGATCGCTTAAGTGCCAGTTAGTGACGTCGGAATCTTGACATTTGAGAGCATGCGGCGCTACAGTCACGATGCATTTCCCCGTAGCCTTGAGAGCTTCCGCTTTTATACCAAGGTCGCTAAGTCGTTGTTGTAATGAGCAGGAAAACTTTCTTAGGTAATCTATTGTTAGACTCGTTTTTTTCGATTTGGCAACCGATGAGATGATTACAGGAAATAATGATGCAGCTCCAATTCAGCGACTTGGCAATACAATTACTACAGATTTATTCTTACTTATGTTGATTTATTCGTAATTATTAGGTCATTGATTATTGACGTTATGTATGGAGAATTTTGTGAAGTCTATTTTCCATGCAATGCATTTTGTGTATATTTTTTTGATGTCGAAATAAAAATAAACCAAATTTTGCCAAAATTAGACACTTCTAAGGCATGTTTTGTAAATCTCTATCTTAGAAAACAAGGTACTATCATACATTTATACCTATTTCAAACATATGAATCGGTAGTATATGGTAAGAGTTGTTTTCAAAGTTTATTTTTGAATGTTATTTAAGAGAAAAAACGATTATTAGTGTGAAAAAGCCTGTTACACAGTGTATTGTTGAAAACAAAGAATATATCTATGTTTCTCTTTAGATAATAAAATTAGGGGTCAACTAAATTCTATGACTTATACGCCAAAACGCCAATTAATAAGGTTATTTAATATATACCCAATATATTAAATGTTGGTTTCTTATGCAAATTGGATCAAGCTTTCAAACATTTTATTGAAGTCAACGGTGGGGAAGTTTTACGATGGGCAACCTTCAATAAATGATCCTACTGCATTCGAGCTTCTAAGGATGAATGGGCCTTACCTACTGTAATCACAATAAAGTTCTGAAATTCCCTTTACGGACCTTCGCAATTCATTGCCTACAAGTGTGCTTACTTCATATTTGTCATTAGGTACTTTCAAATTTATAGTTTATAGAGCATATGTAACTAAATCAATGGAGTGAGAAGTTCATCGCAATGCCTTATTCCCGTGCGTAGGCCAACGAAACACGACTAGAAAGATTAATAATGCAGTCAAATAATATTGATTATCCTCGTTATTACTATTATTCGTAAACCACGAATATGGCTATGATTAAGCCTATTCAGAGGAAGTACTTTGCATCTACAATGGCAAATTGATGGTTTTTATTTTAAGTATAGATGAATACAATGCTTTCTGCTCAATGCATTATTCATTACAAATTACTATGATTGCTTTTGAAGGTTTTCTTAACTGAATCTGTGGTGTTTTACTGTAAGTTTTTAAATCCTTTGATATTAAATAAAAATATTTTATATTCCTTTTAGCTATTGCATTTTTTTTTGCAAGTAGTTTGCAAGTAGTTTTGATTTAAACAACCTTGAGAAACAGCAATTTGTCAGGCGGCTTAGTTTGATTAGATTGACTAGGAAACGGATACAATTTGACATTTTATACGTATGATTATATTACAATTTATAAAAACCTTCAATGTTAAATAACGTAAAACTACTTATGTCTACATTTTATGTAAAAAATAAGAAATGCGGATACGCTAATGGTCTCGTGACAGGTTATTCTTCAGGGAACTGAAAATATGGTAACTAAGTAACTTCCTGGGCTCGTAACTCGCGACTCTAAGGATATATTTTCATCTAAGTAAATATGAATTCTAAACCACATATGAAGTACATAGCGAACGGAAAAACATGGAAGAATCTCTTCATTCAAATTTATTTTTATATAATATAAATAAATAAATATCTAGGGACATCTTGCACAAATCGAACTAGTCTCACGGTAAGCTCAATTAAGGCTTGTGATGTGGGTACGATATACATATATAATAGATAGACACATATAGATACTTAAATACAAAGACAGCCATGACCAAGGAACAAATATCTGTGATAAATAAATACACAAATAATGCCCTCGCCGGGATTCGAACCCGGAACCTCCAGCTTCGTAGGCAGGGTCACTACCAACTAGGCTACAGAGGCTGACAAAGGGGCAATAACTGGATAAACGCATGTGTGCTAAGCTAACCTGCACATGGGCAGTTGTACCTACTCTTAAATTCAAGTGTAAAATCTCAAGTAATACCTCTAACTCAGGGTGTTTTGAGAGGTCGCAGGTTCGAAATCTGAACGATGAGGAGAATATTTTTATTTCTAGAATAAAATTTTCATATTCGTTCGCAGACGTTTCCTTGTTCTACCGTTTATACCCAATTAATTAAAACTCAACTTATACCGGTTTAAGTTCATAGGTATAATCCTTTTGCAACGGAATTCCATGACTGACGTTGTTAAGTTGGTAGGAGCAAGGTTACCTATCCTACAAATTTAGAGAAACGACGGCTATTAGGAGAAAGCTTTGCGTTGTTGTCAGCATCTATAAAACGCAACTGTTTTAAAAATGTAGACAAAGAGAAAAATAATATAGCATACAATTTAAATTAACTAGTGTGTTTAATGTAAAAACAAATTCCGTTACAACTAAAACTATACGACGTGTTTATTTATTTTTTTCTACTCCCGTACTTTTATTTGTCATTTACACGGTCGTGAACACACCTTTAAGCCCCTACCTTACAATTGTCAAGATAAGTCTATATTGTTTATTCCCTATAAACGCATTCGGGTTTACACGCAGTGCGTTTTTTGCATTTTAAGACACCTCGTGTATACAAGACTTAGTACTGATTTTTCAATCCCCAGATAACAGTAACTGTCAAATAAATGTTAGCTCTATCCTTTTTTGACTGATGACCAGCGATAAGGATGGTAATACTTTTAACTGACGGATACTTTTAACGAATTATGAACATGTCAACAGATTCCCAATACTACTCAAGTGTGTGGTCGTAGAAAAAGTATTGTATGCAACATTGTTTAATTGAGTCAAAAAATGCTCGTGGCGTCTTTAATAACAATTTTCTGCTTCGCCTCAAATTGTTACCCACGCCACTCACCTTTTTTGACCTCTCTTAAACAAGGGTTGCATAAAATACTATAATGTTCCAATTATCATCAATCCGAAAGCAAGCCAGATAAGCTAATATGATTGAGTACATAAGTTTTATTAAAAACCTGGCTTAGACTTCGTATGTTTGACTGTAATGAGCTGCTGAAATTGTAATACCTACTGACCCAGCATAAATACTCCATTTAACTAATGCACTGACATAATGTCATTGAGCAGGTGGTAGGGCAAAAGATGGCATAATACCCCAAGACAAATAAATTTAAAATAAAATGTAATGAGATTTACCTACTTGTGAAATGTGATGCAATCTTTTTTATGGTGCTTGTCTGAGTACACCATTTTACGGCACTACAGGGCATATTTTACTTAGTTTACGTTTAATGAAATGACGCAGAGATATATATTTTTTATAGAGATATGTATTGTTTTATATAGATTTTGTTCTAAATTACGTTAGAACGTTCATAGTAAAGTAATATAATGTTAAGGTGCGGTTAAACTAAAAGAACATTCGCTGTTCTAACCTCCCACTCTACGAAATTCGATCGGTGCACAAAACGTGATTGGTTGATTTCGTAAGGTGCGTTTAAACCAAAAGAGCATTCGCTGTTCTGGCGCCCGTTCTACGAAATCAACCAATCACGTTTTGTGTACCGATCGAATTTCGTAGAGTGGAAGGTTAGAACAGTGAATGCTCTTTTAGTTTAAGCGCACCTGTAGAACGGGCGCTAGAACAGCGAATGCTCTTTTGGTTTAAACGAGCCATTAGATTATTGTGAATGCATATTTGCATAACCCTAATTAAAATAATGTTTGTAAGATGTTCAACGTAACTGGGTCAAATTTCTTTATGGTCCGTAGAGTCCCAGGCGACAGTGTAAATGTGGTCGTACCTGCGGTTAGTCACGCACGCGTTAATCACCGCGCCTGCCTGCGCGTGCGACTGAATTTTACATAAGGAGCCATTGCATGGATTCAAAGATTCAAAACATTTCTAAAACTATTAACCTTATTTTTATGTTAAATTATATAGTAGTTAATCGCAAAGAATTCTCAGTTTGACGAAATATCGGTAAACAAACCAAGCTAACTACAATCTAAAGGTCTCTGCCTACTAGACCATACCATACCATGATCGAAGCATGAACGTTTCAGACAAAAAACTATTCTTTGTATTGAAAAGTATGAGACCGTGTTGGCCGGCGCCGGAACGTCCTAGTGGGAGTGGGCATAGTCTCATACTTTTCAATACAAAGAATAGTTTTTTGTCTGATACGTTCACGCTACGATCATGGTAAGTGCGAGTAGTTCGAAAAACCCGCGCAACTCGAAGGTGTTGAGTTGATACATTCTTTCGTCAGTCTGCCTGCGACTATGGGTGTAACGTCATGCCCGAAACTTCAGGATATAATTAAACGTAAGTTTACGCGATTAAGACCTGTTTGTCTTTAAAATATGGTATGGTATGGTCTAGTGGGCAGAGACTTTAAAACTTTCGGAGCTGGCTAAGTTTCCCAAAACTAATTTCTTTTTTGGTAAGAATTTGTATAAAATAATTGAAAATTCCTGACGTTCTCTAAATAAGTTCATGAGGCAGTATGGATACATAAACTGTAGACCGAGAAGAAAGGTACCTACGACGAACTTTCTGCGCGTATTTATTTCGTCGCCGGCGCATATAGCGATAGTGAAAGCTGAAGGCCGCGCCGCGATGCTCCGCGTGCTCGCTAATTTGAATAAAAGCATATGAAAGGTTTTTTCCTCGCAGCGTTACGTATCTTTGGAATTAACTTTTTTCTGATATTTAGCAATGTTATTAATTAAAGTTAAAGTAAGGTCTAGACTGGAGATATTGAACGTCTTGTCTTCAATGCCGCACGTCAAAAAGTGAAATCTGGCATACACATAAACTTCAAATAAATAGTTACATCTAACTCGTAGTAAATGTTCGTGCTCATTACATACTCAAATAAAAACATCATAGTCAGGATTCAAAAGTATAAAGGATATCCTAGGCCATAACAATTGGGCTACAGACGCGGCTTCGGATATACAATGCGTGATAAATTAATTTAAGGTTTACAGTTTTATACCTTGGAAAAGGGATGGATATTAGGTACTTTAATTGAATCTATGGTGATGTGATAGTTATTCATAAAACTATATCCACAGCACTTGTAGAAGAAGAAGAACCGAAATGCGGTTTGATGGCTGGTTCTATATTTCGTTGCAGCCAATGCTTTCGGTTATTTCTAGGCTTCTGTACCAAAAACATACCAAAATAGTCCTTATGGTACGACTTTATTCGTCTCTCTATCTGTCACGTCACTAAATATCTGCGATTCTATTCGTCTGCCTATCTTTAGCGTCGCTAAATATCTCGAATCGTTCGGAATTTGAAACAGTTATTCGCCTACTGTCTACACATGGCGCTTGAGAAATCCTACAAGGAATGCTCATTTTGTGCGCTTTCATGGATTTCAGTTTAAGTGAGTCAAATGGTTTCGCAATTCACCAGTTTTTTACGTTTCTCTCTTTAAATTAGGAATATGATATTGTTTTTTATTTTTTATTTGAGACTTGAACATGAAATCATAAATGTTTGTTTCATGGATGTTTGTTTTTCATACAGAGTGTACCTACATTTCATCAGTACAAATTTTGTATTGATATAAAAAACAATATAGCTTAGTATGGCGGTTTACATTATTTTATACCCGAATAAGCATTAAAATAAAGGCCTCTTCTTTATGGAACTCCAAATACATCGTTAAATGTCAATATATCACACTGTCCACGTATTGATTCATCGAATGACAAATGTGGCCTATAACCGTCGTATTCAATACAAAACATTGCCTTCATCCGAACTCGAGCAGACGTGCGCGTGGGCATACGGAAATACTGGCAGCTTTGGTGTACTGGCACGCCTACCACAAGTGCAATAACTGCCTTTAGAAACTCGTTCAAATCTACACCTACATGTATAAGAACAAGGCTTAAAATTAGGAGTTTCCCAACGCGCCTCAATTTTTAATCTTATTTGCGATTCGAGGTATACGAGTTAGGTAAGGTACATCCTTGTTCTAGATGATACACAAAATTAATCATAACTGCTTCCTGCTTAACAGGACTTTTATGTGTTTTTAATCATAATTAGACATGTAACAAATAGTTAGAACTATTTGCTATATGTATAGGTGTGATTTAGGTTCTTAAAAAAATAACTGCAATATAAAATTAAACATACAAACATCCCTACATAAGGTGTTAATAATTGTAAAAATTTTGGAGCCCTTGAAGCGTTTTCTACTAACTTGAAATCAATGATATTTTCAATAAGTAAGTATTACTGAATTACATGTTTGTGACATGAATTGTATTGTCTGGAAACTATTAAAATCAGATATATGTATTGCATAAAATCTTAACCTGTTGCTATACATTTTGTGGATGCACATCACAGTTTGTAGTAAAGTTTATTAAATATCAAATAACTAGATAATGTATTACAAATGGACAGAGTGAGTAATTTATACATAAATAATGTACAAATCACTTACTCTGAGATGTGTTAACATATGTTTATTGCTTGTTAACAGGCATCACTTCCTTATTCCTATTTAAATAATGTTACTATATGCTATAATTATTACGATTATTTCAATAAGTAGTGGTACTCATATTCAAAAGGGTACCTACTCGGTTTTACAACATGCCAAATTGATGTAAATCGTCAAGATTGAAGAAGAGAGTGTTACTTTCTAATTGCATATTTCTTTTTATGTGCTAAATAACTAGAAGTAATACAAACTCTTTTTACACATAGCTCTTATAATTTTACTTATCATGTGATTAATAAATGAAATAAATGTCATGGGGTATTTATTTATCGTATGCAAATTAAACGTAACAAATTAACGTAGTTCCACGATAAGCTCAACTAAGGCTCGTCTTGTGGGTAAGAAATCCCAATATGTGTTTCCTATAACAGCAACAATAAATTTAACAGTAGATTGTACTAATCTAAGTGACCAATATTCGTTCAGTGGTATTATAAAAATTCCGTGATTTTCAATGTCGTTTATCATTAGTTTACCATGACTGAGGAACAAGTAGTTTTGCGACAATTACATATACAAAGAGATGCGCTTGTAGTATCTAGTCAGAATTGTTTCCATACTTTCTACCTGAGGTGGGCATTTCTTCGAGCATTTCAACCGCCGGTGGCAACATTATTACTTGATTTCCGTGGGTATCTCATACCAATTTTGGGTATCTTGGTAGTTGCCAACTACGTCTATACTCGTATATCCAAAAATGCATGCATATCTCACGGCATTCGTGTAAATCGTGTAATAAGGCTGCCACAGAAGTCACAGCGGTTGAAATACTTGGAAAAATGCCCAGGTATGTAAACCCGACAGGGCCACGGAAGCCTATATACTTAGCCTTATAAGTTTATCTAATAGTTTTGTTTGTTATTTTTTGTTACGTTTTTGTATTTAAGAAATTACATGCAGCCATATTTACTTTCTTGGCTTGGTCCTTCATTAATATAAGTTATGGTCAGTCGTTCACCGAAATTAAATTCACACATTTTCATGAATTCGAATTGAATGGGGCGTGTCGAGCGATAATTATCGATCAGTTTCGAATATTTAATGATTCGAAACTTCTTTAAATCACCATAAGACACGGCAATTTCAGTACCTACTCAGGTACATATTATACTCGTAATACCAAATCTGAAAGTGATTTCTTGTATTATGATAGAACAGATGATGATGTCACTGCAATTTAACATCATAATAATCAATTTTAATATTTTGGTAAAATTATGAGTAATATTAGAGTCATAGAAGAAAGTGTTTGCTACTTAAAGGTAGTTTTAGGTGAGATTTTTTATTGTAATATTCAGCCATATTTACTTTCCTTTCCTTGGTCTTTCATTAATATAACTTATGGTCAGTCGTACACCAAAATTAAATTCACACATTTTCATGACTTCAAATTGAATGGGGCGTGTCGAGCGATAATTATCGATCAGTTTCGTATATTTAAGTAATGATTCGAAACTTGTTTAAATCACCTTAAGACACGGCAATTTCAGTACTCAGGTACATATTATACTCGTAATACCAAATCTGAAAAGTGATTTCTTGTATTATGATAGAACAGATGATGATGTCACTGCAATTTAACATCATAATAATCAATTGTAATATTTTGGTAAAATTATGAGTAATATTAGGCACTGGTCTCACCGCGAGATACTAAGCTATGAACTATTGGCTATAAACACGAACAAAAGATACGCACTCCCTTGTAAATACAAGAGACACGGCGATACTCGCCCGGCGGTGATAGCTGATAGCTGGGCGAGTATCGCCGTGTCTCTTTTATTTACACGGGAATACGTATCTTTTGTTCATGTTTATAGCCGATAGTTCATAGCTTAGTAGCTCGCGGTGAGACCAGTGCCTTAGAGTCATAGAAGAAAGTGTTTGCTACTTAAAGGTAGTTTTAGGTGAGATTTTTTATTGTAATATTCATTACCTAATTCAGTACCTAATTTATATAAAAAATAATTATATTTTACTTAACCATATACGGGTACTTGAAATCTATAGCTATGATATGACTGATCAATAATAGATTAATGATCATAAGTGTGCGATCATAATATAAACAAATCAAATATTTTTGATACGAAAATACCGGCATTTTCGGTTGAATTAAAAGTAAGTTCCACAGATAACCATAAATTTTGTTCTTTGGTCCCTTCATCGTGATTTATAACACTATTATCAATTCGCTTCATAATTGAATGAGTAAATAAAGTTGTCTATAATTTTAAATCCGGAACTACATGCCTACATCATCCGATGTTGGTATGTACCATCAGAGAATAAAAAATAATTACATCCAATCCAATTTAGTTATTGAAGCAAGATCGTGATGTGTATTATGAGATCATTTTGTAACAAAAAAGTTTTATTAGTGCAAAAACGGAGCTATTCGTGTTATAATTTGTCTTGTCCCGAGTAAGTACCGGATTCGGTTTTTGTGCACGGTTGACTACATACACCCTCTGATGCTAAATGGCAAAACATCTCTGCACCGTAATTAGATCCGTAAAACTAAACTGTTCTATTTACCTGTGTATATTATCTACCTAGGGTAGTAAAGTGAGTAGTGAAGAGAGAAGACAGAGATTTGAAATTATCTGAAATTGTTATAAATATGGTAAGTAAACTTTGCGTCATAATTAGATTTCGGTAAACCTTTCATGAAGGTCTTTAAAATTATTCAACACTGATTTTATCTTCCTAAGTAAAGAAGTAATTAGATTATTCACATAGATAAAGGATCATATAAATAAATGCCAATACAAGTCAGTGAACGTATGGTTAGGTTTAACAAAACTTATTATGACGCAGACTTTACTTACCACATTTAGAATAAGCAAATCAAATTAAATGAAATCAATCAACAGCAATGTTAGGTTCTCCCAAATATTGACCCACCAATTGCTCAGTGATATTAGTTTGTTCATGCTGCTACTAAATAGCGACTGTTGTAAAATTCAAAATTCAATAATGAATATATTCATGAACTGAAATTATGTGTCATGGATTATATAAATAACCAGCTCTGCCAAGTAAGTTATCTTAAACCAATCATAGCGTAATCGAGGAGCGTTCTTAATAATCTTGAGTAAGAATACGAGTATCTAACGTAGGTATAAACTTGTTAAAAAACAAATTTGACATATTTCGCCGATGCTCCGGTTTGACAAGAGTGACATTTACGACCGTGACAGTGACATGGCAGTATCTCAAATGAAAGTCGGCGCAGTCGCCTCCGGTCCGCCTACGGTTGTCAGCGCAATGTTGACAGTTAAGAGATAACACATCAGTTTGAAACTGCGTGTTTATAAGTCAATCGACAAATCTAATCGGTTTCATTTATAATCAATGTTATGAAAAAAAATAGAAACGACTTGTTGTCAATGGGGTCATATCGGAGTTATACTCGTTGGATTAACAAAAAAATCTTGGAGATATCGTGTAACATACACACAAAAAAAATGGTCAAACTGAGAACCTCTTCCTTTTTTGAAGTTGAATAAAAATTTATGTGTTATTCGGTTAGACATCACAATTTTCCCTTTGTTTTTAGACTACTAAATGGGAGTAGCGTTTTTCGAATGTCTGAATTGATTTTCATTAAGTTACCGATTTAGTATTGCTACACCATATCATATTGCTTAACTTATGGCACCATAAGATAAGGTAATATATGGTAAACCTATTTACGATATTTAGTGATACATAGTTATTTATTTGTTAATAGTATTTTTTTTCGTACCTATTGCAACAATATTTTCTTATCAATGTATTTTTTGGGTTTATATTAAGGGTTTATGTTAATATTTATAAAGTAGGACGTATTTTTTTACTTTTCTATACTAATTTAACCATATTCTATTATGGTAGACACTGAATAAATAGTCATATACCTAACACCGTTTCGATCCATTTTAAAGCCATTGGATGTTGTAAGTGTTGTGTGTACCTAGTGACAACCCTAGTCTGGAAGTAAATAATCAAGACCAAGAGCGGGTAGTTCGAAAAACCCGCGCAGGTCGAAGGCGTTGATACATTTTCTCGCCATCCTGCCTGCGACCACGGGTGTAACGTCATGCCCGAAACGTCAGGATATAATTAACCTCTAGTATGCGCTACCGTCAGTTTGATCAAAATTTGTCTTTGACGGCTATTTCGTAAAGTCAAATTGTAATGGAGCAGGGGCCCGTTTCTCAAAAGCTTGTAACTTGTATTACAAGTGGTAGTCTCTTCTTAACACCATTAATTATACAAGGACTTCTGCTTGTATTACAAGTTACAAGCTTTTTAGAAATAGGCCCCAGATCTGCTACTAATCATACGAAAGGTTAAAAGTAAATTTACGCGATTAAAGTTTAAATCAATATAAAGAAATGTTAGGTGTAAATGTTGGTTAGTAATAATGATGTTTTATTAATTTAGATTGAGATTAACCTTTAATAGATGACCGATCGCTGGCCTTTAGGTAAATAACAGCCTGATTTATATGGCATCATTATAACGAGTAGCGAGAGCATTTATATAAATCACTTACGTTTAAACCAGGCATCATTATCATACGCCAGGTTAATTGATTATATTTTAGTTTATAACGACACAGTGAATCATATTGAGGTATTACCTGCTGAAAGGATGAAAATAGTCACATAGATAGTGTGATTTTTTTTATTGATAAATAAATATTAATTTAGGAAGTAGATAATAATTCGATTTTGTTTTTTAATTGGATGCTCGTTTATAATTAAAATTAAATAATTTGTTTAAGCATTTTCTAATCGAAATGTCCAAAGGTCTTATTACAATACTTGAACGATGTCGTATAAAGAGAAGAAGAGGAATTACTCGTATTAATCTTTAATTGATAAAACACTCATCGGTGCCGTGTGGTGACGGCAGTAAGAATACATTTGTCACCACCCCAACTCCTCCTGCGGGTGTCGTAAGAGTCGACTAAGGGATTGCAGTATCACTGACCATTATTTGATAAAAGATTGATGATGGGCAGCAGCGTCATCATAGTGGACACATTACTGCGATCGCCAATCCGCTTGCCCAGTGTGGCGATTATGGGCATTTACCTCCTAATGCTTCTATACGCACTGTTAATATGAGAGGCATACGTCCAGCAGTGGACTATTATAGGCTGATGATGTGTGATTTGATAAACCACAATATAAATTCCACGCCTTGAATTTACAAGTAGGTATCCTTACATAGATCAATAATATTAGAATCGTATTATTTCGAAAATATGATACGATAACGATTACACGTATTTAGTCCAGTCACAAGGAAATGTGGAGGTGTCATCAATCTAAACTAACCAAAGGTTTAAATTGGCTAAAGTCTAGATTTGGTAATCGCATTCCTTATATTTTATTCATATAAGTAGGTATCGTAGAAACGCCTCTTTCATTTAAGGCTCTATTGTCAATTTATCAGAGAGCCAGTATAACCTCAATATAAAATTATCACGAATGTATTATTATAGACATTCGTTGTATAAATCGACATGTTTTTTATTACACTTTTCAATGGGTATGTCATGAACTCATGAATTTTTATAACCTGCCTTAGGTGTCGTATCTTAGCGCACCCGACAAACGTTTACTCTACAGTAACAATATCAACGACAGTATCATGACTAAATAGACTCCGAAGCTAAAATGTAAAAGGATAATCACCTCAAGTGAAGCTTAACAAAAATACTACTTTTTAATACAAAACACGCGCGAGATTCGGGCACGCTAAAATAGATACATGTTTTTCCCCTCACTAGCTCGTAAAGCGCTCGTTTACCCCTTAATACGATAATCACTAGTGAGTAAAGTGAGCCGTGTGGTGACGGCAGTAAGAATACATTTATCACCACCCCAACTCCTCCTGCAGGTGTCGTAAGAGTCGACTAAAGGATTGAAGTGTCACTGACCATTATTTGTTAAAATAAAATTATGATGGGCAGCAGCGTCATTACAGCATTACATTACAAGCTTTTGAGGAGAAGAAATAAGACAAAATATACGACTACGTAAAAGGAGCTTGCAAAATATGCAGGTCGCACATAATATAAGTTGTAAAAATACGATATGTTACCACCAGTCGCGCCATGGTACAAATTGGTCAGGGGGAGGGATGACATATTTTTAACAACTGGTCGGAAAAATAAAATAATTATCAAAACAACGACAAGCGAGCGAGTTTTTGGGTTTTTATTTATGAAATCACCAGATTGCAAATAAATCTAATTTTTACTTTAAAAAAACAGATATATTCCGTACCTAAGTTGTGTAATAACCTACTTAATAGCGTTTGTGACAAGTCAATTAAATGATTAAAATAGTATTTCTGTATAAAGTAAATAAACTAACAACTGTTTCGATTACTCCATATTTTCCCACACTGGTAACGTTTGCCGCAGCCGCTACTCTACGCTCGTGTTACAATGTGCAAAAAAATTGCAATATGTGTACTATTTTATTGCCCACTAACGTTGCAATGTATATTGGCTCATACGCCATTGACATGGTTATTTATTTATTAATAATGAGTGCTGTAGACTTAAGGTTCAGTGTTTAATCGTTTGTCGTCGTTGCCATCACGTTCTAAAGGTGCATTTAGACCTTTTGGTCATTCTGCATTCGCTCACTCCATCCCCCACTCTACGAAATCAACGAATTTCGATGAATCACGTTTAGTGTAACGAACGAATATCGTAGAGTGGGGGATAGAATGAGCGAGTGCTCGTTTGATCTAAATGCACATTCGCAAGTAATGCGAGTAAGAAAATGCACTATAAACACACTGTGTACGGTAAACACGTGACCATCATAAACCACCTGGGGCCTATTTCTCGAAAGCTTGTAACTTGTAATACAAGCGGAAGTCCTTATCTAATTAATAGTGTTAAAAAGAGACTTCCGCTTGTATTACAAGTTACAAGCTTTTGAGAAATGGGCCCCTGAACAGAAAATAATTTCAATACAAATCTTTTGTGACTTCGAAGTCTTAGGAGCTTTATTCAACGTTTATCCGTTATTACATTTATAAATGCGCACTCCTGAAGTTAAGACTTTGCAACGGGAAAAATAACTTTTGCTTTTTAACCAATCTACGTATGTATGACCATAATACCCAAGATTAATATGACTTATATACAAAAAGGAGATTTACGCACATAGATAAATTGTAACGATTAAGTAATAATGATTAATTGATCCGCTGTTTGTTGAGAAAAGTAGGGCATACGGCACACAAACGATTTTTTTTCGATGTACAACCATAGCTATTATATATAATTATGTATATTTCATTACTGGCATGTAAAATATAATAATTGATGAAACCTGCGTACGGGCGAATGCTATTTATCATTTGAAGTACGAATGGGTACCTAGTTTAGTTTTAGTTTAATTTTTAATAGGTATTCTGTGTAACAATATTTAGAAAACACGTAGTTGCCTCTACATATTTTAAAAACTTTGATATTATAATATTTTTGTTAACACGCTAATCATTAATTTCGAATTAAGATGCTTCACCTATTAACTAAATCGATTCATTTTCTATTTTAATTAAAATACAAGATTCAAGAATAATATATACATTCAAAATATTCATAAATGTATAGGTATAGCTTTATAGGTACATTCAGACAATATTATGAAATTCTTATCTATGTAAGAAACAACACTTAGCATTTAATCATTATCAAATACAAAAACAGGATTGCCCTAATAAAAACGTCAATGATATGATATCTGATCTCCGCTACAGGTGGCAATTTTACTACCAGAATCGTGAAATCGTGTTATTGATTGATTTTATAGATTCTCCTGTAGTCGAGTAGGTAGTTCACACACAAGGTAGGTCACAAATCAAGTCATTACCATTCCCAAATTATTGACGAACTGCGTATAAATAGTGGAGTCATTTTCGGTTATCTTGTAGCAGACGCATGTTTGTCTGCTATTCTGGCATAATAGTCTCGTTTGCTTCTATAAAATGGAAAATAAAGTTGTGATGGTAATGAACAATAAAAACGCGTAAAAAATCGCATAGAAACACCGAGTCACAGGTCGCATTTGTCATAAAATATTATATAGACAGGTTAATTTAAGTTGGTAGGTATGTTTTTTATCACGAAGTTTACAGCTCACATAGCCGCTATATAGCTTGAATTGGAATTCGACCCAGGTGTCTTACAATCCCTTTTAAAATTAACTGTTACGACTTATTTTATTACATGTATGTGTCTACATTGATTTTACAACCAATAAACGGATATGTGATTTGTACGTTCTCGTTTTGCACTTTCTGATAGCGAATAATTAATTACTTTCTACGTAGACTCTGAGAGCGAATAATCAATAGTTAATTAGTACGTTATATTTACATTAATACCCCGCTTTACGCGACCCCGGTTAACGCAGATTCTCGATATACGCGAAATTCGCTTTACGCAATTTTCTCTGGAACGAATCACTCGCGTAAAGCGGGGTATTACTGTAGATCTACAGTTGACCTTAGAAATAATATTTTCCAGGTAGTTCATATTTTTTTCACCATCCAAAATATAATCTACAATAACAGTGAATAAATGAGAGTACATTTTTGTCAAAGGTACATAGAAAAAATCATCGAAATTTTGGTTTAATAAATGGTGTATCTATTTACATTTCAGAATGTTGTATACTGCCTGAATAACCGATAATTTGTATGTTTATCTTTTTTATTAAGTAATACTTTGATGGATCATTATAGGCTACTGACATTTTTTAGATTACCCACAAGATATTTAGGTCAAGAATTTAATTGGCATTGATTGATAGATAATGACAGCCACTTCGTCAAGAAAACTTTAATATATTTTATTGCCATGATTATATTGATGAATCTCAAGAAAAACGATTTACTAAATTGAACAAATTAATAACCAATCAGTGTAGCAACGTCACAAAAGCTAAGCTAATAGGTATTCCAAAAGTGCATAATACATGAAAATGTTTGTATGCGCAATGTCTAAATGCAAATAAATAAATAATTAAAATAATCATATATACCATCAGCACTTAAAAGAAGTTTTATTAAAACAAATTATGGGAGAATATGTCACGAATAATTATTATTACCAAGGTAGATTGATTAATTATAGAGGTAGAATAAACGGTTGTAACTTATCAACCAACTTCGTTTGCATAAAATTACTATATAACATATGATGAATAAGCTTGTCAATTTATGTATTCAAAATTTCCTTAGGCAAGCAATCATTAAATTTCACCTAATTGCTACTTATTGAGTGATACGAAGTCGAGTTATTCACTGTCATATTTAGTATCAATATTGGCTTTTATTTTGAAATTTTATAGATGTAATCATATCAATTTAGGTTTCAATTACTATTTTAAACCCAACATTAAATGTAATACCTCACTAAATTACAGAACTACTTAGGCATACTATGTCACGCGTAGATCCAATTTATTGAAATACGGTAGATTGAAAATTAAAATGCAACACCATTACGAAATGGAATTAAAAATAATTAAATATTATTTATCTAAAAATATTCCCCGCAAATACTTTTGCAGCTTTACCCCGCCGGATTGTGACTTGTAGGTAGATAATTAGATAGGTACATATATTAAATACGATATAAGTACATGCGAAGAGAAATAAATAAGTAGTTGACGGATAAAAGTATGATTTCAAAAAATGTAGTACCTACTGTCCTTTCTGTTTTAATGTTAAAATCCCAACGAAAACAAATATTAGCAGATTAAATTGAATATCCAGATAACCCATTAGTAATTTCCGGATTGTTTAGATTCTGATGCAACTTGTGATTGTGTACTGTCATTATCACGGGTAATTATACAGGGTGTTTTTTTTTTCGACCGTTCAAATTCTACGTAGTGAATGTGTAGGGCATACTGACCAACTTTTACTATGGGGACAAAGTCGAAATCGCGAAAAAAAAATCAGCTGTTTCATACATTTCGGCCGGCGTAATGCCGCCAATGATTTTTTTTTCGCGATTTCGACTTTGTCCCCATAGTAAAAGTTGGTCAGTATGACCTACACATTCACTACGTAGAATTTGAACGGTCGAAAAAAAAACACCCTGTATGTTTATACATTAACGGCCTTATTCATAAAAAGTTACGCGCCCGCTGATGGGTCGTTGTCACAGACAACATAACCTGTTATGGTTATGTTGTCTGTGGTCGTTGTTGACCGGATGGCTAAAATAGTACATTGTGTACTTAGGGCGGTAAACAAGAAATTACGAACGAGTGTGAATTGAAGCCCGAGCCGAAGGTGAGGGCTTAATTCTAACACGAGTTCGTAATTCTTGTACCGCCCGTGAAACACACACAATGTTTTTCATCACACCTGTGATGCAAAAAAGTAAATAAAACAATATATTTTCACAAAACTACTCTAAAATGGTCTAAGTCAGGGATGACTTAATTTCATCATTTTCATAAAAGAAATCTCGGCGCGGAGCGCGGCGTGCGCCGGACCCCCTAGTGCGACGTAATGTTGTATGAAAATCCTTAACGGCATACTATGGCGTAATGACGCACGACGCACCTACGGCCCGCATCACCGCAGCGTATTGGCGCACTTACGGAACAGGTGTGATGAAAACGTTATTCATAAACGTTCAATAGCGCTATTCAGCCGCTCAAACCTACTATAAATCCCCCGAAAGTTATAGAGCCAAGGACCCTTCTATAACGGTCTTATAACTTCTTATTTAACAAGATGGCTGCCAAAATTTTGATCAGCTGATTTTTGACAGGTGCATAACCATGCGTTTAAAGTAGGCAGAAGAGAAAAGATAAAGGTATGAAAGTCTGATTTGGTGTATAGTTTTTTATATCGTCTATTCATCTGATTATTATTAAATATGTATCCAGAGATCCTTAATTATATTTAGATAGGTATTTAAAATAAATATCCGATGATTTATTGTAAGTAGTTACGCAGTTTCGATTTTCTCTACATGCAACATTACACGAATCAGAAATGGTGGGAAAACTAATCTCCAACTTTTTTAATTTAAATATTTGCGAATTCCCGCCAGACAGCTGTCAAACTTTTTTTTAATTTGCGGTGAGACCACATTTTTGTCTATGATTTTGTCAAGGCGCCAACATAACGCGTCTAATCCGTTCAACAGCGGCTCAACAGTTATCGGAGAGATATTGAGCGTTTATGAATAACACTTCTTATAAACCGTTCAACAAGACTTATCGGCTCGATAACTATTGGGCCCCTCAAACCTTCAACAAGGAATTTTTATGAATAAGGCCGTAAGTTAATATACGACTCTCTTGATTTACCCATTTTCCAAGCATAGTACCTACACACGTATATCGGCTATAGGTATGTAGATACCCACCCTAATATAAATTTAACTTTATTGTTTAAACTTTAGGTTGGTCTTTAAGAGTATTTAACTCAACTCAAAATTAATCACCAGAACATCAAAATTAAAAAAAAAAACATTTTTTTCTAATATCTGTTAGTTAAAGTGACAAGTAGCACGATAAATGGTAAACAGGTGACCATGGTAAGCCACCTGATATTATTACTCGTAGGTACAATTATTTTATTGACATAGGTCAGTCAGTGTGACCTTTGCACAGATCTTAATGTTATTTTTATTAGTCGTATCTGCATACCTCAGAGGCCCTACCGCGAATCACGAACGAAGTGTTGCCTCTTTCACTCGTGAATTCGTGCATAAGTGTGACAGGGAAGCCACACTTCGTTCTTGATTCGCGGTAGAGCCTCAGGGCCCGAGTGCGTAACAAGCTTATTACCGATGCATCTCGGTTAGAGCGGACAGAGCAAGGCCTCGATCGGATCTCACATATCTAGAACAGCCATCCGCAAAAACACGACCCGCGCCGTATGCATGACTTGTCTGTTGTTGTCATTGTGCGCTGATCGCAGACGAGCAATGGTTACCAACCAGGATCTTTAGGCCGGACTTACACCTGTAATTTATTACGTAAATAGTAGAGATGGAGCTATCCTCCTGCCGCCCAGACAATAAAAATTATCAGCTAATTTTGAAATGTTTGTGCAGGAAATAGAATAGAATTTCATTTGTTTGAGGAGACCTTTTAATAGGCTTCTGGGCGGCAGGAGGCTATACTAAGAAATGAGAGGTGAAAGTCACTATCTCATTCCTTAGTATAGCTCCGTCTCTATTACTTACGTAATATCTTACGGATGTTATTCCAGCCTTACGATGATGATGTAAAATTGGTTCACCAACTAGCACCGTATCACCCATCGGCTACTATACTCTGTTTGGTTTGGTGTTTAAAAAAAGGCAAACAATTTTGCAGTATATTTTTATTGATAACTACGAGTATAAAATAAGTTTTAGCAAATATATATAATATAACAAAAATACAGTGATTTACATTGTTTTGGATTCATTAAGTACTTAGTTTGGATTTTTATATGCATTTTTCAATAAAGAAGATACTGCAAGATTGTTTACCTTTTTTTAAACACCAAACCAAACAGAGTATAGAGATTGCTATCACTGTAGAACGAAATGAGCTAGGAAGTCGGAAAATGTATATGTACCTCAATTCAGCGACACAAATTTAAGAGTTAGTATGATAATTGATTGTAAAACATTGGTACGTGAAATGTTTTTTAAATTTAAACTTGCCGTAGCGACAAAAAATAAGTTTGTCTATACACTAGTATCGACCACTAGGCAAGCTACGATAATGCATTCGTAAGAGCACGGGGAATTAGCGCAAAATGTTTAAGCGCACTGACATCTCATGTAATATAGGTAATGGTATCATGTCTATTTAATTATTGATGGAAAAATGTACTTCTTATTTCAATTAGCTACTAATTGCACTCGCTCAAATAAGTATCGGATTATATAAATGCGTAATTGAATTAGTAAGTATTAACATAACCTAAACGATAAGGGTATAGTTATTTCCATGATGATGTGATGATTTAAATAATAATAAATATTTGATGATTTGATTAGAAAAATACTATAGTATATTAGTTTGCGTGGAAAGCAAAAAAAGGCTCACCGAACTGCCTTGTAAAAAAATATCAGTGTAAAAAAAAAACATAAATTTGAACTGTAGGTACACGCCATCACTTCTTTCGATCCTGAATTCCTGACTAATAGATTCTAAATACCATTTTGTTATTTATGTTTTAATAACAATATCAATGTTGTTTATCATTTATTCGCATTTGTTAAAAACATCTTTCTTTTTTTTTTCAGAGGTTTATTTTGAGAAACAACGCTACGATGGCTGGTACAACAACAGAGCTTACCCTGATTGGGGTTCAGTCGGTAAGTGTACCTATAAGAAATTAAATATTAGTATATAGTATGTTACCGGCATGGGTACTTTTATGAAAATTTAGGAATCATATATTTTTACCTTCTGAAAAAAAAGGAATGTAAATCGGAGGTCGGAGGTATCTCAGCGACCGAGATTTATTTTTTATTTTATTTATTTGGGGCATCAACAGCAGTACATAAGAAATTTACAAAACTAAGTGTACGGTATTGTATTTGCTCACTAGCTCGAAAAAAACATTTTTGAAAAACTTACCCTGCTAGGTTAAATGACACGGTTAACAAGCGATAACCCGTAGCATTTTTTTCAATATCTTGTAATAAATACGCAGGTATAAATAAATAGGTACTATCTAAGATGTGTACAAGAATTGCGATAAGATATGCATCTACATTGTATACGAAAGACAAAAATCGTTTCCTCGTGACAAGAAAGCACAAGTCATTGGCGTCATTGCCAATGTTTGCATTTGAATAGGTATAGCTCGAATACACTCATTCATATATCGTTCATCGTTTTTTATTCATGAAGGAGTGTTGTCAAGTCAATCAATGGTTTGTATACAAAGAATAAGATTGCTTAGATTAGATATTAGAAATAATTGTGTTGAAATTCAAATTCAAATATCTTTATTTCGCCGTAAATGTAGTACAAAAGTTGTTTAAAAAAATATTTCGTGGTCACACACATTCCACCAGAAACTGGCATGCAAAAATAACCTAAAAAAGAAACGTGCAACGGTTCGTACTTAGAGTACTTAAATCTAATATAATATTCTAGTACACTTAAGTCTAATGTATTATTAAGATGTCGAAGTACAATTATATCACTAACATATAGCATAAGGGCACTACAATAAATATATTAATTATTCCATAAAATGTCAGGTATCATATTCATAATATTTAAAATATTCCTTAACGGAGTAAAAATATTTTTCAATTAACCAATTCTTAAGTCTACGTTTAAATAAAGTAATGTTTAATGCTATCATGCAGGCTTTAAAAATGTCAATCCAGTTGTTTGATATAATCATGAGCTTTACTCATTTATTTCTCCGCATTTTCTGACTTACTTCTAAAAATAATATTACAAACATAATTATAATATCGCAGTCTGACCTTAAGGAAGGCATTTCTTTTTAAAGGTAAATTGTTTATTTATTAATTTTAGTATAATTTTAGTTTGTAATTAATTTTATCTTAATATTATAATTATGCTAATCTTGTCTATAATTATAATATAAACGTAGGAAATCAAATGGCATAATGTTTCGTACATCGATCATATTACCACATCGGCTCTGGCAAATTTCAACTGTCACTGTCAGCTGTCATTGTTTGATTTGAACTAATCAAGTTTGATTGCTTACCGGTTGATTTATCGACTTAACCTTGCTTTAATCTTTGTTAAACATTAATACATCAATAGAACTTGTTACACTAATGACAGGTAACGTGTGGTAATTAGATATTGTTTCAAATATGTCATATTATGAACATAAAAGATAGATAGGTATATCGTGCCTTTGATACGGAACTACATGATCAGAGATATCACAAACATACGTAGAGGTACTAAAGTGTTGTTACTTTACTAAAGTCGTGACCCGATCTTGGATAAAGCGTTTCTTATCATAATATCGCTAGATTTTATTTATTAGTTTAGTTAATTAATAAAAATCTAAGTAAATAAAGCCTTTTTTGATACCGAAATCTGAATACTGTGTAATTTTTCAGCTTTGAGGCAGTTATATTTTTTGCTTCTGCATCGGCTAAACATAACCCGACTTTAGAATTTTTAAACCTTGCGTATTGAAGTTAAGTATACATACTAAAATATTGAAAATTAAACAATTTGGACATGTTATATGTTTCAGTAATTTATTTGAAAAGAATACCACAGAAATTATGCTTTAATTTGCAATTCTGTAGTATTAATCACGGTTCTGTGACATATAAAATATAAAAAACATAAAAATATAAAAAATTACCACATATAAAGTGACATGTTTTCTTCTAAATGAGAATTTTGAATATATTATCAAAAAAATAGATTACTTATGTAAAATTATTCGTTAATTGCATACTACCTTCTATATCACTACTGAATTTGCTTAACTAACTGTTATTTTAATCCAAATCCCGATTAACAGATTTTATTCGGAATATACGGTCACGGTGACAGTCCTCGCAACTCCGATAGTAAAGATCTCAACGCGCTTAGAACACAAAATTATCAAAGATACTTTCATTTTCAAATGATTTGATTATATTAATCAGTAGACTTTGTTATAAACTAACCTTCACAAACAATAGATATAATCATGTAACATTTTATCAGAATGATCTACAATTCGGAACTTAATAATACAGGGTGAACATTTCTTTATTTTTGCATGGCAGTTTTAGACACGTTTTTCCACGACCAGGGGCCTATTTCTCGAAAGCGTGTAACTCGTAATACAAGCTGAAGTCCTTATCTAATTAATAGTGTTAAAAAGAGACTTCCACTTGTATTACAAGTTACAAGCGTTCGAGAAACGGGCTACAGGCATCATTTGTAAACACTAAAAAAAGAGGTACATATGAGTATGAGTATAGTATGATCATTCTTGGTACACCTATACTTAACACGCCACGCCGCAGGCGACTTAAGAAAAATCGAGCGTGAGACGTGCTAATAGCTATAAATCTTCATAGGGCCACGATTTATTTTAACATTCGCTTAATAATTGATATTGTTTTATTTTGTTACATCGTGACTGCAATAAATTGAGAGGTAATTTGACATACTGCCTTGACTTAACTATGTGTCATGTCAAAATGCGTGAACCTGACCAAGTCGTTATTTATATGTAAACCCGTATCTCTGCATATTTTGAATATTTTAATCAAATTAACATAGAAAGTATTTTATAAAAAAATCACTGAATTCCTTTCTATTAGGTAAGTACCTTATAGCATCTAAATTAAATCATAATTTGGCAAATTTTTCACCTAGGCACTTACCAGATATAGATTAAAGTGAACAGAAGCAATATTATACACCATTGGCTCTTAAAAGTCGAAAGATTTTAACCACTCATTTTTGATGTAAAAACAAACCAAAAATATTATATTCGTTTCGTCAATTTTTTTTACTGCTTTTGAATGCAATTTAACATATTTTTTACAAAAACCTAATTTTTTTAAAGGTTTTATTTCTCACTTTTTAACGTCTATTAATGAGGTTAGTGATACTATTCTCCATAGTAGCACCAACGCCGTTTAAAAGACCTTTTGTACTGAGTAACAATTAAATATGTTTTTTTTTAATTAGTAATAACTCTGAAACTATGAGATATCCAGAAAAGTATATATGACATTATAGTTTCTAAATGGGATTAAACTGTTAAAATCGGTCGGGTTTAAACAGCCCACGGTGTATAGTCATCATTCATTTATCATCTATCTCATAACATAAGCATGAATTTGGATCTAATAGAGTAGGTTTGGGTCGTCCCTGTGGTTAGTTAATTTAGTCATATTATCAGATTGCTCGGCTAAGACATGAACATTAGCATTAGGTTTAACAGACCCTGTTCGTGATGGTTCGATTATTTATATATGACTTTGCGGTGCATTTCAGCCGTATGACGGAAAATAACCCATAACCGCCCACGCCAAAACATTTCGTAATAATTATACATATTAACAACGATGTAGGCCACGTGCCATACTGAACCTAATCAGCTTCAAACAAAGGTCATACGAGTAGATGCTACAGTGTGTACGACCCGTGTCATTTCGTATGACCACGCTGAAGGGCACGAATTGCCTCATTCTGATGCAACGAAGTCAAATTGAATCCGTCATTAGACAAACATCTCTAAATATAATAGTCGTAATGCTGTATTAACAACTCACAAAACACATATGAACCGTGTGATTACTCGTGCCGTGAGCAATTTGTGTTATTGAATCGTCTAATAATTTAAGAGTCAAACAATCACGCTCAGAATCCATGAAGGCACGTTATCTGCGAGCCAAAAGTTACATCGTAAGGCTCCTCGGTCTTAATTTGCTTCTCATGCTGGTGGTTGAATATTGCAACATGGCATCACGCATTTGTGAATCGTTTCTTGCCGTGGCAAAACACAGACTTTACGAACGATAAAACTAAACATCGGTCTTAAAATGTACAGTCAAAATTGTTATTTTAACACTTCACTCACACATATCCTTTTCATACATTAATGTTCCAAGTTACCGAGTGACTGACATTAAATTCCAATGTATTCAAAAATTTGTTTGGCAATGTGCTTTCGACTGGGCGCGGAAAATGGGAAAGCATCTTCAGATACTGGCTGAACACCGTGAGTGGCAAAAGGCATACCTATAGCCTCGTCAAGTAGGATCTCGAAAACTATGCGAAGTGGAGGAGTAAAAGAGAAGACGAGAAGAGAGAAAGGGATACCTGTTGGTTTCTATTAAGCAGTTACTGAGAATGCATTACAAGAGAAGAAATTATCCAAATGAAACTACTCTGAGAAAACCTCAGTGATGTTTCAACATTCGGATGCTGTATAAGTGTATAGTGGCTTCACTGGGGTTTGCAAATCATCTATTGGATTTATTTCTGAGAATATGGAATGTATTAATTTCCAGGTAATAAGGTATACCTAAGTTTGTATGATTAATCATAAAACAATGCAAATCAGGAAAATGAACAAAAAATAAATAACACAAATAACAAAAACTTGACAGCAAAACTGTAAACCTTTACTCAAAATACCGTTCAACTCATTTACGTAGCTTGCAATTAAATATATAAATATCTAAATGTTCCGACAATTCACTAAGATTTGGCTATTCATTAAGATTTCTATAATTCATTAAGAGGTAGGAAACTATTTTGGCTACATTCGGAAGATGCTTTTTTATTGATATGGGGATATATACACATTCCATAAGTGACCTCCATAGTCAGCTTTCTTTTCGAAGCGCACATGTTTTATTACATGCCACACCGTATTTAATACCTACAGTCTAACCAATCGTGCTGGTAAATTATTGTGTATCACCTCGTTAGCGCTGATGTAAAACGATCGCATATTGACGTGATTTATTAATTTCTTTAATGTGAAGGGAAGCGCTCTTACATTGCGTAAAATGAAACGAAGGATATAGATAACGGGTTATTCCACTATAACACTTTGGCGGTACCTATAATGTATATACACAAAACATATAATTCCAGTAGGCTTTTGATGGTCCTATGCTAATCTGAGAACGATAAGACATTTTGCAAATAATTTTCGTTCTAGCATTTTTTTAAGTTACCGTGTTTATATATTACATTTAAACGTCAATTTTAGGAACCTATATTCATTCAGGTCTTTTCTGGTTCAAGAAGGTAGCAAAAATAGTAGCGTTTAATGCAGGTGTTTTTTTAGCACCAATGAAATCAGCCATACTATATACTATAGTTCACTACAAAAGTAGTGGTGATTATACACATACACTCTTCGAAATAATTATAAAGTACTAAGGTACGCTTTCATAATTTTCATAAACTGCTGTTTAGTATAAATAATATAAATATATCTGCATAAAAAATCCTTTAGTGTTCAAATTGAAAGTTACTCGTATGTCTAACGACCGGGCAAAATGTAAGAGGAGGTGAGAGAGTTCTGACTGTCCATAAAATAATCAAACCGCGGAAAGTAATAAAAACATTAAGCATATTAAAAACCCACTGAAACCTTAGGAAAAATCTTAAAATATAAAATCGATTACATTTGCTTTAGATTTTAAGACGCAAGAAGACGTAGTAACAAAACTACAGTTCAATTTAATAATAATTCGGTTTTTAGCATTTGGTCGAATAACGCTAGAAATAATATCGATTAATAAGGCTATCGCACTCAACGACTTTTTACAGTGTGCTTGTAGCCATAACTGTGAGCAATAAAGACTACTTAAATAAATATGAACCCATGAGACATTCCAAGGTTATTTTATATAATAGTAATAAATTTATTAATTATTACTTATCAACTTGTAAATCTTGACATGAATATAATAACCGAACGTATAAAATTATTCTTGCCTTATTTGTATTGGAATTTTCTCTTGTTTCGCAATACTGCTCCAGTTAAAACTTAAAACGATGTGCAAATTCTGGTTTTCGTCTTGTAATTTTACTGTCCTTCATGTTATTGCAGTCGCCCATATTATGTTCACCTTATACTTGATTTACCAGAGTATAATTCAGCTCGATTACTACCTTCTTGACGTTTTGAATTGCTGATATCTTCATTGGTGGATTATTACACCATACTCGTGGAGAGTAAGTAAGGTACCGCAGTTTATAGGCAAAATTATATGTCATATTTAAATATACCTACTTCCTTTTTTGGGAAATACGGTAAAGCTAAAGATTTATATCGTACTTTCTTGAAACAATTTTACACTCGTAGTCAATGAGTTATATTTATATTACAAATGATTATCTGTTTAGCTATGTCATTTTGATTATAAATACTGCGCAAGAGAACTGCCTCACTCGTGCACAGAATGCGGACCAGCACCAACAGTATCCTAAACATGTTTGCAGCTAAGCCCGATTCCCCAATTTATGTTCACATTAATAATATCGACGGTGGAAAGGAGAAACCTGTTAAGCGACATTTTGGTAATTGTCCAGGAGAGCGTTATAAAGTTTTATTTTTAGGAAAAAAAATCGTATCACTTTCTGTGGCCGCTTTAGAGACTTGTGTTCTTTGAACGTACTTTGTCAAATTGTCATATCTATGAAATAGTAATAACGTTATTTCAATAAACTTGGAACTTTCTGAAATAAATGTCGCTTAATTGATATTGACCTAAGAATTCTCCGAAACGAGCCTTTAAGCGACCCTACGGTTTATAAATAAAATTATTTTAGTCAGAAAAGTGTCGCTTACAGGGAAGGTAATTTGCATGACATGCATTTAACCGACAACAGTAGCACTTGAAAAAAAAAACTTAAGCGACTATGTATATAAATATGTGTATGCTTAAGTGACACTGTCTAAATTTTAGTCAATAATTGCGTCGCTTAATATCCCTGTCTTTAAATTTGACCATTATTTCATTATACCTTAAGCGACATTGAAGTCGTCAGATCTCAGTATTACTTGGCTTAAACGACGCAGAAAAAAAGCCGGTTCCGTCGATATATAAAACTCATTTTTGACTAAAATGTCGCTTAAAGGGTTTCTCCTTTCCACCGTCGATATAATGATTAAGGGGCATTATAAATTGTAATTATAATTTGAATTGTGTTGTTGACTGTACTGTGCATACTAATAATAGACATATAAGTAAATGTATTAGTAACAAATTGGAACCTAGATATCCGAATAAACAATTGTTATTATTATTATAAATAAGATGATATGTAATTAGCGTTCAGTAAATAGTTACATTAGAAAGTTTGAGCCTCCGTAACGTAATCCTAGTTGGTAGTGGTGGCTCGGATCACGGCGAGGACATTATTTTTGTAATCATTTGTCACAAATATTTGCTCCTTGGTCGTGGCTGTCTGTATTTAAGTACCTTTTAATATGAATGTACCTAATGTACATAGTGATTGAGCTTACCGTGGGACTAGTAAGATGACTGGGTAAGATGTCTCAAGATATAGGTATATTTATTTTATTTATTTATTAACATAAGATATGTTAGGAGGATGGAGAGTATGATCACCCTATATAGATATAAGCTATAAGAAGGCCTAATAATTTGGTCGGCCACCAATCATGCTATTTCATTAATTCCACTGTTTTGTTTCAGACAGTCGACTCATACGCAAAACACCAGCGTCGTACGCTGATGGGGTGTACATGATGGCGGGTGCCGACCGGCCCGGAGCGCGCACACTGTCCAAAATATTCATGCGCGGACAGGACGGTCTGCCTTCAATGGCCAATAGGACTGCGCTTTTGGCGTTCTTCGGTGAGTATTACCAATAGTTCAAATAGAGGCTCAGGCAGTTGCTTCATCTGTGAGACTCCCGATTCGCTTGCGGATGGCGCATAGTACCTACATGATGGCAAGCGTTGAACGGTCCGGGATATGCAAGCTATCCAACCTACTGCTACCTTCGATAGCAAGTAGAACAATCAACAGCTTAATCAGAGGTTCAAACGGTTGGCTAATCATAATGGAGTATACTTGTGGGAGAGGGTGCACGGGTGGATCGGTTCGGACGGATACACAGTTATTTATCTTCAGTGGCTAATAGGACAAGTTAACAGTATTGCAGACGATATTCTTCGTACAAGCTTACAAGCGGCCAATGTTCGCATTTAACATGCTTCTAAATAGCATACGAGATCGACATCAGCTGAAGGAAGTGTCAAGGGGCTCTGCATACAAAATTACCTACCTACTTATAATATGACCATGTCAAAATATTGCGCCTTAAGTCTTAAACATTGATCCTTTTTCACTTAAGTAGAATTTACAGAGGCAAACCACGGGAGTTCTAATTTGTAGTCGATTAATTTGGAATTCAACACTGCAGGTGGCAAATATAGTCCATTCCAGCTGTTATCATTAATTCATTTCAAGTCATACATTTTCATGAGGTTTTTTCCTTTATCTATGTCAATTCATAATTCATAACACAACTCTTATACCTACACACGACATCTGTTGAGTATTTTACACCAATGTCCAGCATCAAAGGTATACCAAATCCATAAAACAAATCATTCGGTACTCGAACTGCAATAAAGTTCAAATACGGTCAAATCGTACATAATTTTACCCTAAACTCGCAAATCAAGTAGTATCGCTGCATTTTTGGTATGTTGTTTAGACACCATAGGACAGTATAAAACCATATTTTGCAAGCAAAAAAAAGTTGTGCTAGCTGGGTAGTACAGTGAAAAACTGCGAAATTTAGGGCCATTTTTTAGTTTCTGATTTTTATTAAAAAAAACCTTACGTTTTTTGATATCATATGTATATAAACGTTTAAAGACTAATAAATTTCCAACAAGTTGAGCTAACATGCATTACCGTAAGTCTTATAGTTTTAGAGATTCGAGACTTTAAAAAGTACCCCTTTTTGTAAACTAGATAAAATTTTGTGTTTTGCTAACGTTATCGACTTAATATCGCCTCACCTAATTATGCTACGAAAAACATGCAATAATTACCTTATAGCGCACTTAATATTCTTTAATTTAAGGGTAAAATTAGGTCAGTGAACTTTGTAGTTGAAAGTATAAACACGAAATTCCAAAGGCAGGAGGCCCGCTATCTAAGTTTTTCATACAAATCGCAAGTCGAGTTGCAAAGCTGCAAGTTTTGTATATTATAAAGGCCTTATAGATATATACGAAAATGCATATTAAAAGAAAAACAAAAAAATAATTTGGGCATAGGACGTAAAAAACGGAAAAAAATTCACACTTTTTTTAGTTTTTGACGTTTAACTTAAAATCTATCATCTTTTTGATGCTGATTGCTATAAAACTAAGAAAGAACATTAAATTTGAAAGTATTTGAGCTACGTTGCATCACCATAAGTTATACATATTTTGAGATACGACATTTCATAAAGTGCCCTTTTATCAAAACATAAACAAATTTTAGGTTACGTTAAAGCTATTCACTAAATATTGGCAAAACGTTCGCGCTAAGAATAAAAAGTAATTGTAGATAATAACTACATTAAATTTGGAATAAATTGAGCCGATAACAATTACTGTAAGTCTTATAGTTGGGGGTATGCGAGACTTCAAAACATGCATTTATTCTCTTAACTTAATGAAGGGCACATTTTGAAATGTCGTATCTCTAAATCTATATAATTTGGGGTAATGCAAGGTAGCTCAAATCCTTTCAAATTTAATATTCTTTCATAGTTTTATAGCAATTAGTATCAAAAAGTTATAGTTTTTTAGTTAAACGTCAAAAACTAAAAAAAGTCCGATTTTTTTTCAGTTATTTATGTCCTATACCTAAATCCTTTTATTTGTTTTCTTGTAATATGCATTTTCGTACATCCTTATAGAGCCTATATAATATACAAAAATTGCAGCTTTGAAACACGACTTGCCATTTGTATGAAAAACTTATATAGCGGACCTCCTGCTTTTTGAATTTCGCGTTTTTAGTTTCAATTACAAATTTTACTGACCTGATTTTACCCTTAAATGAAAGAATATTAATTGCGCTATAAGATAATTATTTCATGTTTTTCATAGCATAATTAGGTAAGGCGATATTAAACCAAAAACGTTAGCAAAACTCAACATTTTATCTAGTTTACAAAACAGGGTACTATTTGAAGTCTCGAATCTCTGAAACTATAAGACCTACGGTAATGCATGTTATCTCATCTTGTTACAAATTCATTCATCTTTAAATGTTACCTGATACATATTGTCAAAAAACGTAAGGCTTTTTTTATAAAAATCAGAAACTAAAAATAGACAGTAAATTTCACAGTTTTTCACGTATAACGCAGCTAGCACAACTTTTTTTTGCTTGCAAAATGTGGTTTTATACTGCCCTATGGTGTCTAAATAACATACCAAAAATGCAGCTTTACTACATGTTTTGCGAGTTTAATGTACGATTTGACCGTACTATACCATGGGTTGTCCCGTACAAACACGTGTATATTCCGATAATTTGAGTTTTCTTCCGAGATATTAGTTAATTATATGTTTTTTAAGCAATTTTTGACTCCTCCTTCCATGAAAGAGAACTTCGATAAACACAAAATTTTGAGAAAAACCGTTTTTGTACGGGACGTCGGTGGACTTTTTCGTGGAATGCATCAAATGTTAAATAAGTACTTATACGGATTATCTTCACACAGGTCAAGTGGTGACAGGTGAGATAGTGATGGCATCAGAGTCAGGCTGCCCCATCGAGCACCATCGTATCCCCGTGGACAAGTGCGACCACATGTACGACCCCGACTGTGAGGGCGTCAAACATATGCCGTTCCTGCGCGCTGCCTACGACCGCAGCACGGGGCAGAGCCCTAACAGTCCTAGAGAACAAGTAAGTCGTTTAGTACGTTTGGTTATTCGATGAGCATTCACATAAAATATAGAATTATGCGACTTTCCGTCATTTTCCAAAAGCCGATATACCAGACAACTTCTATTAATGGCCCAAGTAACCTGTCTAATTTATCGCAAATCGAATCGAACACCCTGTATATAAAACCATTTCATACGCAATTGGTTGGCCTAGTTTCTTTCTATTACATTTTGCCTTAAATAATCGTATCGTATATGTATCGGCCCGAAAAGTGCTCGAGTGGAGACCACGGCTAGGCAAACGCAGCGTAGGACGTCCACCCACAAGATGGACAGGACGACCTTATGAAGGTCGCCGGCACACACTGGATGCAGGTCGCATCTAACCGGCACATGTGGAGGTCCAGAGGGGAGGCCTATGTTCAGCAGTGGACGTTTTATGGCTAAGATGATGATGATGAAGGGTAAATGGCAAAGTTAGCATATGAAAAAAACTCGAAATTTCTATTATTTTTAATGTTACAATATTATATCCTTCATCTAACCTACATACAGACGGATTCTCTTCCCACAAAAGTATCTGTAGGTACGGCTTATTGACACAAAATAATCTTCTTTCAACAAATTCTTCTTCAACATAGGTCATGTGTAATCAACGAATCAACTGGTTATCGTAAACACTTATTTAATTAAATACTCCATAAATGGAATTTTATCTTTATCATACTGTTATTTCCATAAACATGCTGACGAGATAAACTCAAAACTTTCGTACATAATTTAGTCATCCAGTAT
>JALPQI010003342.1:0-94764 GCA_025490895.1 Thaumatotibia leucotreta
AGTAACATCGATATATTTTTAGTCGATAAAATATTTTGCTACATCACTTTCGTATAAATGCCCCGAGTTATCCCAGGTATGATGTTAACAAAACGTGCGCTTACATCGCGTGTGAAGAAATACACTAGCAACCAAAAAAAACAACAAATTAACAGCGTAACAATTTATATCTAAAAATTACCATTGGTTAAGTATCTCTAGTTTCGTTTCTAGTGGCAAAGAAAACAACGACTTCTGACGAAAATACCGAGCTAAGTACCACATAGTCTAAAAAATACGTACAACCATACCGCACAATCTACTTCAGACAGTCAAAAGTTCGACACCACTAAAAATAAACTACAACCGTCTCATTATTTAAATCTATTCAACAGTTTCCTGTATAACTTTACACAGTAAAATCCAAAACGCGATCCAGTAAAGAATGGGACCTCCAAGAATGTACCGGTAACGAGTCAACTACCTGTACCATTCATCGCATTCTACGTGGAGCAAAGTGTTATTGCTGGATTACTGTCAAAACTAACAGATAATATCGCTTCCTGCGCTATTTAGCCTGTAATGACGGTAAGTGGTGTACCTGCCTAACAATAAGCGGGTACCTACATGTGCTATTCACAACGCTTACAACAACAACAACAACGATTGGTTTGAGGATAGTGGTTAGGTTCAGATATCCCTTTGGGTAGATAACATTATTTTTCATTATGTCTGTTGGATATTTCGAGTTATTAGTTATTAATGTTATTATACACTATACAATAGAAAAAAAAATAGTAGGTAGGCGTGTGGTGACGGCAGTAAGAATACATTTGTCACCACCCCAATTCTTCCTGCGGGTGTCGTAAGAGTCGACTAAGGGATTGAAGTGTCAGCTGTCAGTAAGGGATGATGGGCAGCAGCGTCATCATAAAGGACACATTACTGTGATCGCCAATCCGCTTGCCCAGCGTGGCGATTATGGGCATTTACCTCCTAATGCATATAGTTAATAGGAGAGGCCCACGTCCAGCAGTAGACTATCATAGGCTGATGATGTGTGTGATGTGAATAGAAAAAAAATACTATTATACGATAGAAGAAGAATGATTAAAACAGACTACAGTGTATATCGCATAAATATGCCAAATCAATAACTTTATACATCAAATCAATCAATAACTTTATTGTAAAATCACAATAAGGGGAAATCAATCAGCTAGCGGGCCAGCAAGGCGGTGGCAACTAACAGGTTACTGATTGTCTCCTGTTCGTTGCCGCCGCGATTTGGGCTCTACTTTTCACTTACGATCAGGTGGAGTGGAGCCACTTTGTTGTGCCAACATATAAAAAAAAAGCTCCTACCGTTAGGGTTGGATTTATAGGTATTTCCTAATGCACCGTGTGTAAATCTAATACGGGCTACATTTACGAGTAACTAAGGCCAAAAAGATTTTTTTTAAGATTTTCGTAGCAGCAATGTAGGTACGAGCATTTGTTAATATTGATAATAATTATGTTATGGCAATTATATCATTGCTTTTGAAATTAGCTGTCAACGAGCTTAACTTTGTATGTTGCTCTACATTGCGCGCCCGGTTATTACGGGTAATTTTGTTACTCGAATTTGAAGTAAAAGTTATCTAAATGTACTTATTATGTCAGAAAACTAACCCCTGTTAAGAGCTTCGCCAATTTAGACTTAGGTAGGTACACCCCTGTAATCCCTGTATGTGATTCTGTAAACACTTATCGATTACACCTTGTATTATAAATGTTATATTGGTTTATTCTTTAGCTATAAGCGAAGAGACTCTGATCCCACATTCAAACTGTGTAAACCGTTTTGTGGGACACATGTTATAAGTACGAGTAGAAGTTTGATATGGGTGAGTCAACTTTTTTCTGTCTGTTATTGCCATGGTTACGGTCGCCTGAGTCACCTTGCTTTAAACTGTGCAAACATACATTTTTGTGGTATTAATAAGCCCTTTCCTTAATGGGCCACCTACAGACATGAACTACTGTTTGCATGTTTGCCTACTTTAAGTAGCATAATTTTGCATAAAACCAGCGTGAGTCAGGCGACCGTAACCATGGCAATAACAGACAGAAAAAAGTTAATTCACCCATATAATAAACTAGCGACCCGCCCCGGCTTTGCACGGGTACTATACCAACATAAAAACCTTCCTCTTGAATTACTCTCTACCTATTTAAAAAAAAACTCATCAAAATCCGTTGCGTAATTTTAAAGATTTAAGCGTACAAAGGGACATAGGGACAGAAAAAGTGACTTTATTTTATACTATGTAGTGATAAAACAATTGAAAAAAGTCATGGTACGGCTACCGAGTCCTCGACTCGCTATCTCGCTCGGAACAGCGCGGCGGTGCGCCCGCGCCGACGCGCTGGCGCCATGCCCCCATTGTCTGCTCTTTCACGCCGCGATGCTCAATTGTCACTCCAAGAATCACTTTGTCACTTACTCGCCGTGATATTTCGACTTTCGACACGGTGCGCCTTTGGGTTTTCGCTGGCAAATATTGCTTTTGATTCAAGGACAATAGATAAGTAACATAGTTTTTACACCACACTACAAAACAATAGAAGAACGATACCTTCATATTAGTATTGACTCGAGTTAGTATTCCGCTTACCGACCGTGATGCATACAATGTTTTTCATCACACTTGCCCACAAAAAATAAGTTTTAAGACAAAATATTATTAACGGACGTTCTGACATTTCTATTACTCCCTAGGCAATTTCACTTTTCTATTACTCCCGCTACGCATCCAAGCAATGGCGCGCTTAGACAGCAAGTGTGATGAAAAATAGTTTTTACACCTCAAAACAATGAAAGTATCTTTATTTCATTGTTTTGAGGTGTAAAAACTATTTTTATTTTACCTTTAAGTACATAGAAATTAATAACGGATGGGCAGATAGCAATAATTTTCAATAGGTGGCGCTATAAAATGAAACTATGACCTTCGTCTCGTTAGGTTTAATAAACTTTGTGGTCTAATTGGCAGTTCAGCATATTGGTACATAATATATGGACGCATCAGGAGGTAATGTAATCGGCAAGCGGGTTGACGATCGCAGTATGCACCCTGTCACTAAGATGATGCCGCTGCCCATCATCAATCTTCAAATTAATGAATTGTCAGTGACGCTTTTATCCCTTAGTCGACTCATGGCATCCATGGGAAGAGTTGGGGTCGTGAAAATGTTATTCTTAAGGCTAAATCACACCGGATGCGTGGTTTGGCCAAATCTTACCCGTTCACCTGCCGCTAAATAGTTATAGTACTGTGTTCCGGTTTAGGGGTAAGATAGCTGGGTCGCGTTTTATAAAGTTACAATTTACAATTTCGCTGTTTGCCTCTCTAACGCACGCACGTATTGGCTAGAAAGAGAGGCAAACAGCGAAATTGTAAATTGTAACGTTATAAAACGCGACCCTGGTGTAATTACTCATACAGGCAATCCATCTAAATCCTCAGGGTAGGCAGCGTATAGGCGATTTTTTGGTCACTATGTCCATGGGCCTCAGTTCCTGCTTTCCGTCAGGTGGGCTGAGAGCTCAGTTGTCTACCTTCGTCACATAACAAATACTACACATGTATATTTTATATACTTATACAATTTCTAAATAGATAAAAATAACGAATTAGATTAGAACGGGTTGAAACACTGGGGCCGTGGGGACCAAATGCGCGTCGCCTCTATAAGGACATTTCCAAGCGCCTTACAGAGGTATCGGGTGACCAGAGGGCTGGCCAATATTTCACGCAAAGACTCAGCATATTAACAGTCCAGCGCGGTAATGCGGCCAGCCTTCTGGGCACTCTACCTCCCCAGCAGAACCTGGGGCAATTTTTTTATTTATAATTAATTTTTACTGTGTTAATACTTTATTCTTGTTTTATAAATACTCATTTGATCATGCTTGAGTATTCTTCAAGCTAATATTCCACGAAGTTGATTTACTGATAGCGTAACAAGGTCATTAAAGTATGTTTGCACAACAAATGTATTCGGTAGAGTTTATCTCTATGTCAGCCGGAAACCGACAGTCGCGCCGCCTTCCGACTCTTATCGGCAACTTCTGGTGTAGCTGTCTGCCTCTCTATCGCTCTTGCTTTTTATTTATTCGAAAGATAAGGAGGTAAATAGAAGAAAGAAGCGGGCCGCGGTACCAGCGGCCCTTCCGCGAAAAACGAAATTCGTAAATTTTGAGGATTTGCCTCTCTCACTCTAATGTCGCCTTAGTTTGAGTGACAGAGAAAAATCCTCGAAATTTACGAAATTCGATTTTCGCGGTAGTAGCCCAGTCTACCGCGAACATCAAAAGTCGTCTACGAGTATGTTCAGCATTTTGTCACTGTCACCCCAACGAAGGCGTAATCGGAGTAACAGAAATAGATGCTCGAAATGTTTGTAGTAGACCCTCAGGCTATAGTATGGCAACGTCACAGTAATACAAACCCAATGTTGATCTCAAAGTTTCCTGACTGACAAAGGCATGTAAACATCAATCCATAAATATATGGAATCTTACACGAAACGAGGAGACATACCCTCTTCCCACCCTTCTAGACACAACTCACGATTAATAGCACCGCTCCCTCGATTAAAACTACACTTGTCTGGTCCTTTAAAAATGTCAATAAGATTGTATAATAAATTACCTGAAGAAATTAAAAAAGAAGAGAGATTTCATCTTTTTGTTAATAAATTAAAGAAGCTATTAGTAACTAAAACATACTACTTTGTGAATGAATACCTAAATGATCAACTGTTACTAGAGAGTAATAGAAATGTCAGCACGTCGTTTAATAATATTATGTCTTAAAACTTATTTTTTTTGTCGACAAGTGTGATGAAAAACATTGTATGCATCACGGTCGGTAAGCGGAATACTAACTCGAGTCATAAAAGCCCTCCGCCTGCCGATATGATATCTTTCGATCGTAATAGGAGAAAAATTTAGTGCCAAAATTTATGTGAATTTGTCGTACACGTGTACATTTTTCGAACTTTCATTTCGTTACCGCCATTCAAAATCTATGAAAAAATGGTAATGTAATGGAAAAAAACTTTGTGACCAAAATTATCTGATATCACGATCGAATAGATTGTCATGATCATAGTTATTAAAAGTTCCAAATACAAAAAAGTGGGGAGACAAGATTTAAATAAATCGCCCTGTCATTCGGGCCATTTCAGAAAATAACTTTCAACATGTTTACGTGCGGCCTCAAACATACAAAAACAACCAGACTTAACCCCTAATTCTGCACAAAGATTGCATATTGCATCCACAAAAATTCCCGAAAAAAACTTCCGGTCGGAAAGAATATTGCGTTTCGCCGAATCAGTTCGGTTCATGAAAGGGTCATTCTCCGAAAATCGGTAACGAATGACCCGAGTCCTTGAGAAGTAAGACAATGTATCGTTGGTGTCCCATGTGCGGATTTCGCACGGTGCGGCCCACTGATAGCGGGCACGGAAGCGGCAGCGGTTTAGATGTCGTGTCTATCTGTTTTATTTGCGGATAGTAAGTGTTAACCCATAATTACAAAGAAGTTTGTGGTCTCAAGCCCCCACGGCTGTTAAGGCTCGTGGAGACGAGAATTTAGAAAAAAGTCTATATTGCTCATGTCTTTACGATATTACAATATTTCTCTCAGATTAATTTGTAACTTGACGCCTTAGATATGAAAAGCAGGAAAAGATGTTTTCTAATTATAACATAAATTACTTCAATATTTTGTCACATTAGATTAGACATTTTTTTTATAAATTAGGCGTGGGGAGTAAACATAACAAATAATTGAGAAGTGAAGACATATAACTGAATAAACATTTCTTTTCAACGATACGTCGATTAAAAAGTAGAAGAATTGTGAACAAAACGTTAATTTTTTAACTTACAATTAAAACGCTCAAGGCTTTGCGACCAAATGCCACAAAGACGTTTTTTTTCATACATGTGCATATATTCAGCCAATCCAACTCTCAAATATAACAGTCGAGTCTTGAAGACTGGCGTTTTAAGGTTTCAGGGCGGCTACCATGATCTTAAATGCGATTCAGTTTGGGTTCGGATTGTCAGTTTTTGAAAATTATTTTATGGAACTGACACATTGCGATTTACGTCCTAAACTGAATCACATTAGTAGATCGTGATGGTTCTCCTGTGTGCTGAGACAAGTTGCCAATCGCTAGCGCTTAATCGTCAATCGTAAACGAAAGGCAGCTAACTATCCTTGTCGCACTAATATGAAAGAGTAACAGAGAGGGAAAACTACGCTACGCTACTAAGCGTTAGCGATTGGCAACTTGGCTGAGCATCCTGGTGTCTAAATGTGTATGCAGACCAAAAGAGCATTCGCTGTTCTAACCCCCTACGAAATTCGATTGTTACACGAAACGTGATTGGTTGATTTCGTAGAGTGGGGGATAGAACAGCGAATGCTCTTTTGGTCTGCATGCACTTTAAGCCTCGAAATGAGCGTTCTCCAGAACTCTATAGGTAGGTACAGGTACTCCCGTCCGCTCGCAGTGGGCCGCACACCCAACAATCCCAACATATGTTTACGCACTCATTCATTTGTGCTATTAATGGGTCCATTCAACATTGTCTTGCACATGCGCCGGAAACGCATCGCCACGGTCCACCCCCACACCCCCACACCCCGCCACCCCCAGCGACGCGGGCGACAATTTGCAGAAACGAAAACTCTACATGATGTCTAGTCTTTTTCTGATTAGCTTAGTTATACAGGGTGGAACGGAACGACGATCCTTTCCGCTACCAACCATTACGATGAACTTTCAGTATGGAACATCACCATCAGATCATCACGCTGCCTGGCAATCGTCCTGCCCAACTCCATTTCACTTTGGTAATAACTTCGCGGACGTTTTGCTCTTTCGTGCGACGTCGAATCTCAGTATTCCTCACACGGTATAGAACTTTACGGCTTTGTAGCTTGAGCATAGCGCGCTCCTGAGTCCTTTAATATTATTTTATTCTGTTTTTAGAACTTGTTACGGCATAAACGGAAATGGATCATATACAAAAATGTCAACTGTCTTGTCTAGTCTAGTCTCTTAGTCGACTCGTCTAGTCACGATTCGTGAGATGCCTAGACGGACGGACGAACAGTAAAGTCTTAGCAATAATGCCATTTTTGGCTTTTGTTACACGGCATCAACGAAAATAGACCATACATAAAAACATTTCAACAAGACAATACAGACGGACAGACGAACGGACGGATAGTAAAGTCTTACCCCCGGCCCTTATGGACACATTGATAAGACCGAAAGGGACAATTCAATTCAATTCAATTCAACAATAATACAAATAGTACTTAGCGGCTTGCTAAGTTAGCAGACGTTTATGAATAAGGATGTTAGTAACTACCGTCTTATCCGTTTAGCCTTTGGGTCATCATCAACTTAAGAGCAGGGCTCTTGTCTGTGGAGCAATTTCCAAGTGGTCCTTTCCAGTGCCTTTTCCTTAAGACCCTGATACGACACGACGTCTACTTTTTCTTTCACTTGGTCCATGTACGACCTTCTCGGCCTTCCTCTTTTCCTCTTCCCCTCTACTTTTCCTTCTATGATGGTCTTAATTAATTCGTCGTGTCGTATAAGGTGTCCTAACATCTTCCCTCTTCTGTTGGCGATGATTGTCAACAGGCACCTCCTCTCCTTTATCCGGTTGAGAACTTCCTCGTTGGTCACCTTCTGAGTCCAGCTTATCCTCTCCATACGCCGCCAACACCACATCTCAAACGCCTCTATACGGTCTCTGTCTCGCTGAGTTATGGTCCAGGTTTCACAACCGTATAGAGCTATGCTCCAGATGTACACTTTTATGAGCTTTTTCCTGACTTGGCCTGATATTCTGGCTTTAAGTAAGTATTTCTTGGCGTTGAACGTTTTTTTAGCCATGGCTATTCTGGTGACAATATCTTGTGTACATCTGGAGTCGTTTGTAATAAGGCTACCCAAGTATTTAAATTGTGTTACCTGTTCTATTGTCTTATTATTAAGCGTAACTGGTCTATGGCGTGATGGTGTTTTTGAAGTGGTGAGAGTTTTTGTTTTGTTAATATTAATTTTAAGGCTAAATTCATTAAAAACGGTATCCATTTCTACTACTAATTCTTCTAAATCTGCTGTAGTGTGAGCTAATGCTGCTATATCGTCAGCAAAACGTATGAATTGTATCTTAGTCCCATTGAATTTAACCCCCCCTTTGCCAGACTCTACCAATTTCCTAATAGAGCACTCTATAAAAATGTTAAATATAAGCGGCGAAAGTGGACAACCCTGTCTTACCCCCTGCTTAATTCGTGCCTTTCTCGTTTCTTCCCCTATTTCAATAATGGTTTCCTGGTTTCTGTAGAGTTCATAAATTATTCGTCTATCCCTATAATCCAAACCTGCTCTTTCCAAAATTTTCATCATCTGTTTCCAATTAACCTTATCGAACGCCTTCTCTAAATCTATAAATGCTATGTGTGTATCCTGGTCAAGTTCCATTCTCCTATCAATTATCATTCTGAGGGCAAAAATGGCTTCTCTAGTCCCCCTGCTCTTTCGAAAGCCATATTGGTCTGAGCCGAGATATCCTTCTGTTACTGGTCTAATTCTATTCTGTATTATTTTGAGTAATATTTTGCTGGCTTGTGATATTAAACTTAGTGTTCTATATTCGTCACATCTTAAAGTATTAGTCTTTTTGGGTAAAGTTACGGTTTTTGAAATGAGGAAATCTGAAGGGATGGTGCCGGTGTTGTAAATTTGAGTAACTATGTCGTAAATTTCATCTATAAGAGCGTCGCAGCTTGCATATTTTATGAACTCTATAAAAATTTCATCATTGCCTGCGGCTTTACCCGTTTGCAGGTGTTTTAGGGCATTGTCAAACTCTTCCCTAATTATGGGTGGACCCAGAGCATTTGCGTCAACTAATTCTTCCTTTTCTATATCTGTGTCATTGAATCCTTCCCCATCATATAGTTTCTCTATGTACCTCTTCCAACGTTCAACTACTTCATCATTGCTTAATAAAATATTCCCCTCTTCATCTAATATAGCGGTACTTTTAGTTTTATGTTTCTTTTCTAATTTTCGAATTATCGCATATGCCTGGTCCATTTTTCCTTTGTTGATTAAATGCTCTATTTTGTTGCAGTTATTGACCATCTCAAATTCTCTTGCCTCTCTACATTTAGTGGTTATCTTGTTGGTCAACTTTTTGTATTTATCTATACTTAAACTGTCTTTTCTATTTCGAATTTCTCTTCTCTCTAGCATTAAATCTACTATGTCATTTGTCATCCACGCCTTACGCGGTACTATTTTCTCTTTAGCTAAGCATTCTTCGGCAGTAGTTTTTAATATAGCCTTTTTATTTAGCCGTAGCCTTTGGGTACGGAACCCTAAAACCAAAGTAATAGCAAAAAGCGAATCCCATCGTTCGAAGACCGCCCGCGGGGCGCTACGAAATCCGTAGCTCTCGTAGCGTTCTACGAAATGAGGCTGTGCTGTACCCATGAAACCTTCACCCGGCAATTAAAACCACCCGCCACACTAACATAGATGACAGATTCCGTAGCTAATTATCACACACACACACACACTTCAATCCCTTAGTCGACTTTTACGACTTGATGCCAACGGGACCAACTCGGTTTATAGTTTATTCTGGAGTCAGCAAGAAAAATAATTGGGTCAAAATTATTTTCGTTGTCTTATTTTGTGTCCCTAAAAAACGTGACGCAGTGGTGATTTTTGTATGAGATGATGTTCTGTTTTCAATTTCTGATGTACCTACTATGGTTTTAGTGCACCGGATTTTTTTTATGTACTGAGTCGAAACAGCAACTAAAAGCGTGACAAGAGTGTTCTGAAACAAGACAACGAAAAGAATTTTGACCCAATTATCAAAATCGGTTGGCGTGATATAGCGTGACCTAGTCCCACGGCAAGTTTTGTAGACAGGGTCACTACCAACTTAGCTACGGAGGTTGACAAAATTGATTAGCTTTTTTATTTATGTCACTCCGGATTTGAGATTCTGACTTTTGGCAAATGTCATGTGACATTAGACACATTGCTTCAGGTCGTACAATAGCTGTTTCAGTTAGTTGTCGATTATCGATTTTTTTTATCTTTTCTTTCAATAAAAATATATTTTTTACTACAGATGGTGTATTTTTTAGTGCGAGAAATGTGTCATTTTACGTCAGGTTTGAAACTTCGGAGGGCCATCTGTACTTAAAACCGTCGTACGAGACACGTGCAAAAACGTAATGTAGGTACCTACTAATCTTAGACCATTTCTAAGTAGTAAACCTACCATGGGCTTCAGGGTTTGTCGAATAGCTAAGATCATCCTGTATAACAGCAATATTCCAGGTGGCCTTGCTATAATAGCCAACAACGTATAATTAAAAAAAAGTGATTTGTCGAAGCTTTCTAAGATGCCGCACTCGAACAGGCTCAAGCCGATAATATGATAATTGACTTGTCTGGGAGCGTCTCGCGTCTCGCACCCCTTCCATAAATATTTTCCGATAAAATTATTATGCGTTCTAAAAAATGCCATGAGCCCGATTCTCGGAATCACCAACCCGGGGCGGTTTATACAAAGCTGCAGATAAAGATAGCTTTATGTGAAGCTTTAGGTGTGTGATGCAGACGGAATGAATGGAATGAGGTTCGGCGCAGGCGTCGGGGCTGTGAGAATTACAAGGAATGGATTTATTGGGTCCGTTATGAGCATTAGTAAATAAATAAATGCCTATCGGGCCAGGATGTTGGATGTTTGGTCTTGCCTAACGCTCTGAAGCGCTAAATAGTTACATCCGTAACCGTTATTGGACTACATACGTTACTATTTTGAAAATCGAACGGTATGCTTCCCTACTAGCCCCGCCCGCTCCTATACTGCAGAAACCGACACAGTTAAGCGTTAGGCCTGTCATCATCAGCAATCAGTTTATATGAGGACTATGGCCTCTCATATATCAGCAGTATAATATATAGTGCTCCCACATTGTCGTTGCAAAATTCATATTTTAAAATATGAGTGATAATCGTGAAAGTTTAAATCGTTGCAAAATTGTTATATTAAATGACTTCAACTTTCTCTTCCCTCTGTTATTGCATTGATCGCATGCGTTTAACGCAACAAAACGCTGCGATTAACGCACAAAACAACCGCGCGATTTAACGGACATTTTCAATGGCAAAATGCGTACGCATACTGATATATGAAGGGTCCACGGAAAGAATATGTCTAGTCAATTCAAATTACAGAAGGAAAAACCACCTTACTATGCCCCTGGGCACCTGGAGCCCACGAGATATTTAAAGGGCTTAAGAAGCGGCTCGTAGAAGCCACCGGCGACCAGAGAGCTGGCCATTACCTCGCCCAGCGAATAGCAATTGCTATTCCGCGAGGTAATTCCGCCTAGGCACGGAGCTCGAGCCTATTTTGTGTAGTATTTGTAGATGTAGTTTTATTTCCTTATTGTTAGTTTATTTTATTCTGTTTTTCTTTGTAGGTATATTTACTTAAATAAAGTGATTTGGTGGTTATCCTTACTTTTAACAAAATAAGGTGTGAATTTGCCCTGATTTTTTCAAGCACTGGACATGTTTTTCCGTGGACCCTTCATATGGTTGGTTGCAAAAAAATTGTACTTTACATAGTTAAGGCCTGAATCAAAACAAAAATCATGATAGCGTCAATTGTGTTACAAAAGTTAGTCATACAAACTATGTGGTATCTGTCCAATCCAACAACCTTTGGCGCGGCAGAAGTAAAAGGGGGCAAATTTAAAAAATATACCTACGTTCGTATATTGTTGATCGCTCATAGAACATTTTCAATGACAATAGTTCCCGAAACTCAAAAATTATGACGCTAAATTTCATTTTCATTAAAGACCTTTATTGATGTACCTACATTTTTTCGCAATTGACCCATACATGTCTTCATCTTCATCCTAAGCGTAAAGGTGAATATAGACCATGCGAATAGAGCGAAAATGCTCAACGTATCCCCTACTCTACGAAATTCGTTCGTTACACAAAACGTAATTCGTCGAAATTCGTTGATTTCGTAGAGTGGGGGATAGAATGCATTCGCTCGTTTGGTCTAAATCCTTTAGGCCTATAATTGAACACAGAACTGAGTTCTCAGCGAACATTGACCTCAGCAAGGCGACGGAGGATGAAGACTTCATAGCCGAGGCCTAGTGCTAATTACAACGCGACAGGCGACGCGACATTTTTGTCTCATTACGCACGTGCTGGGACTGTTTCCATTGTCTAACATGTGGTAAACTAACTGTCAGAAACACCGAAAATCGTTTTAAAAACGAGTGTACCTATATATTTGCCGCCAATAGAAGTTGTGAACGACGTAAGCAAACCTTATATCCAAAATGAGTTTAATTTTTAATCCTGGGTACCGTAAAACCATCTAACTATATTTCTAAAGGGCTGCCAACTGTCCCGCTATACGCGGGACGTCCCGTTTCTGGGGCCCTAAAGTATGGGTCCCGCAAAGGGTTCGCGCGGGACGCTGATTGTCCCGCTTTTCAGGGAATGCTAAACTGGAAATACTGAAATGGTAATATGAATACGTAAATGAAAGCAATTCAAGATTGCATCATGTTAATTTAAATGTACCACGACGTCCGTGACTATAGCCCGCGAGCACCGTGGACTGACCGTGTATAACTTAACTACCAAAATATGAATGATTACATCTAAATTGAACCGATCTGAAACTAAGCATTGCTTTTTAATGTCAATGTCGATCTTCACGTCCCGCATTTTATAGCGAGGTCCCGCAATTTATTCGCGAATGTCCCGCATATCTGTGATCTTTGGTTGGCAACCCCTAGGTCCTAACGCTCCTAACAATGGTCTAAAACTTAATCTAATATTTTCCATTAAGTGTACTTGTTATACTAATCGTGCTATTTATACGCAAAAACTCCTCATTAATGATAAGAAAACTTGCACAAAGGCAAGATAAGAAGATTTTGACTGATGTTTATTTAGGAGTTGAAATTGTGGACTATAGTTGCAGTATTGGGCCATAGTTGAGTGGTTTTACGGTGGTATCCTGTCGTTTGACCAAAAATTGTTTAACAAATTTACACTTGGCAACCAACTACTGGCAAAATTATGTTTCGGCAAATTCTTTTTTCTACAAAAACATCTTTGACAATTTATTATCTTAGCCAAATAATTAACAAATAAAATATCATTTTATAAGCGGTATTTTTGGCAAAAGAATATTTAACAACAAAGTAAACTAATTTTACCATTAGCCTAAAAATGTTAGCTAAAATGGGTTGGAGTATAGCAAAGTGGGTTTTTTTGTTGCAACCCAGGAAATTTTTCCCCAAAATCAAAAATGGCCGAGATATACGACATCAAATTAAAAAAAAATTAACATAACATTCATCGTAATCTTGACCAAAATCTGCAGTGAGCGAGCGAAGCGAGCGAACAAAACCTTCCGGGGCAGATCCGACTCGGATAGGTTAGGTTAGAAGACTAAAAGCTCCCGCCTTAGTCTTCGAGGTTATTTTTTTTTTATTGTAACCCAGAAAACTTTTCCTAAAATCGAAAATGGTCGAGATAGGTATTCGGTGAATGTACAAATATGTTAAACGTAGTTTTAGGTGACATGTAAAATATACAATTGATTTGTTTATTAATTTATACATTGTTCTAATGTATTAATTGCTGAATGATTATTTGTCAATTGAGTTTTTGTAAAATGATACATTTGCGGAATAACATTTTTGCCACTTACTACATTGGTGAAACGTTTGTTGTAAAATAAATATTTGCTAACATTGTTTTGGTTAAACATTAGTGAACCGAATTATTAATGAAGTTGGCAGCTGGCATTTGTAACAGTGGCGAAATATCGGATGCTGAAAAAATCTCATTGACTTTACGTAGTAAATATCCTGTTGTAAGTCATACTAAGCTGATTAATACTTTTTTAACTAACAATTAATGATGGTAACACATTGGATTTACAGTATTCAATGAGGTACCGTAAAACGGTTCACTAATGTTTAACCAAAACAATGTTAGTTAGCTGCCAACTTCATTAATAATTCCCATAATTCGGATTTAGGTACCAACATCATAAAGATCCTGATTTAAGTCATACTAATAATGTAAATGCTACGTTAAACGTTAGAATAAACGTCAAAAATTGTATTTTTCATAGACTTTTCGTATTCTACGCACATTTAGGCATATATTACACATTTCGATTAAAGAATTTTGGTCACACTACCAATACTACCATATAGGCTCATAGCACTAATCGGGATAATTCCTAAGCGGCTACTACTCTTTGGGAGAAACTAAAACGGCACAACGACTTCCTCGTAAATAAAGATATTAATTTAGATTGTGTCATTTGCTCATCTGTGATGTGTGAGTCACCCAGATATATCGTCAGCTCACAACTAAAACTCACTATAAAAACTGTCACTGGGAGGGTCATACAGCATTCACGAAAACGGGCGTCCTTCCTGTGGACATTGCGAAAGTTAAACGTTCTGTGACATGTCAAAGACAAAATAAGGTGGTAAAAAAAAGTGTACACAAAAATGTTCAAAGATATGTCCCAGTGCACTCTAATTCTGTGTAATAAGAACGTCGTAACATATTTATAAGCGGAATCTTTCGATACTTATTTTTGCACTTGACTGTACAATAATTCTTAAGAACCAGAAGCCACTTATCGGCTTGTATTCGTGCAACAAGAAAATTACGGTTCTAGAGCCTTTAACTTTCATGTGTCCACAGGAAATATTTGTAAACAAACTCATACAAAAAAATCTGTATGACCCAAATAGTTGATGAACCGACCAAAGTGATTAGCGGTAGCCCTTAGTTTCCCAATCAATTAAAATGGTAACACAATATCGACTAATGGGAACTGATTTGGGGTCATATGTGAACGTTAAATTGAAATGATAATAAGTCGTCTTGAGCAACAATGAACGCTCGATTTCTTCACTTCTTATCAATTAAAACCCGGTTATCAGAGAAGAAATTAGGATATTCATGCAATCACTTCCTAAAAAATCAAGTTCTTTACAAAGCTTTGTAATGGTCAACTGTGTGGTAAATACACCTAATTAAAAATTCTCTTAATCTTTTACTATATTCTATCTTTTAAAAGTTCTTAGAAATAGATTTTAGAAGAGAAATTCAATTACACACACCGGCAATGAAAACGGGTCAGGTGGTTATTTTCATAGAAAATAATGCAAACATGGAGATTTCAAATATTTTTTTAAAATATTTATAGTGTAGGTAAAATCTATTTTTAAATTAGGTTGTATTGGAATTTCCCTAAATTTATAAATAAACCCAAAAAAACTGTAAAATTGTCGTTAGGTCGGTTTGTACAGACAAAAATGTAGACCGTTTAAGAAAACCGCCTAAAATGTATGGTAATAGTTTTTTAATCATGAGTTGCTATTTTTATATCTACGGAGTCATTTGACGATAAAGTTCCGTGTTTTTCGGATTGGGTGAAAACTTCAGGGAAATTCCAATACAATCTGATGTTAAAAACGGTTCCACTTGTATTATAAGTATTTATTTTAAATGTTTGTAATCAGCATGTTTCCGCTATTTTCTATGAAAAAATCTACCTGACCCGTATTCATTGACCGCGAGTGTAGTTGCATTGCATTTACCTCGCATGACCTTACATATATTTATTACAGCATATTAGCGTCCAATGCTGAACAATGCCTTTTTTGTATGGTTTTTCATTCTGTTCTTGTTGCAGTGATTCGGTTCTAAGTGTCGCACTATGTGGCTTCGAGATAGAGTTACCGAGTTTAATTCGATTTCGACTCGATTTCGGTAACTTCTTTCTTTAGTTATTTTTCGCCATTGTGACAAACTGGCAATACTTATGTATTTTTTAAATTGCTCTATATTTTGAGATTAAATAGTTTGACAGGTGTGTAAAGGTGGATTTATATTTTATACCAAACGAGCGAATGCTCGTTGTATCCCCCACTTTACGAAATCAACGCATTTAGACGAATTACGTTATGTATAATGAACGAACTTTGTAGAGTGGGCAATGAGCAATGAGCATTCGCTCGTTTGGTGTAAATCCACCTTAAGGGCCACGGTCACGACTATGTCCCAAAGTGATACTATTTGTAAAATATCCGCATTGTCCAGCTTTATGTTCGTATATAAAATATAGAAAATTAAGTTTAAGTAACGTTAACTTTGTGGCAGTGCCAGCTCACGAATCTATATGAGAAATACCCAAATCCGGTATTTTCAAAAAAGGAACTTTACACATAGGTGCCCCCTTATTCATAAACGTCTCCTAACTTAGCACGCCGTACCGTTTGTCCCTTTCGGTCTTACCAATATGTCTATAAGATCGAAAGAGACAAAGAATACTTAGGGGCTTGTTTAGTTAGGCTCATTTATGAATAAGGTTATTATTTTTGTCCTGAAATATTTAGGTTCAGTACCCACTTTACATAAAAATTATCTCACCATTCAAATGTGTAATTAATTAGTCACAGATTAACGAGTAGTTGTTAAAAGATCCAAGTCAGTAGACGAAGCAATCGATTTGTGTTGGAGGCGCAAAGTTCAGACGCGACCCGGCATTCCTTCGGTAATAGCGGCTGTGGGAGTATGGAATAGGCTTTCCTATTATTAGGTACTCAGGCCTGCTACCGCGAACATCGTTGCGAAGGCTGCCGAAGGCATCATTAGAGTGACAGAGAAAAATCCCCGAAATTCGCGAACTTCGGTGTTCGCGGTAGCTGGCCAGTTGAGACAAACATCGGCTTTGGATTGGAGCTCGCATCCTCAGCTTTCGCGGCTAATGTCTAAACCATAGTTACGGCCATCCGATGTCACGGGTAAAGGTCCTCGAGTATATGCCTTACGAGTTTAGACGTCATTGCCCTTTTTGCGTTATTTCACGCTACTACTTAAAACAAAAATATAATTATTAAAAAAAAAATATTAGGTTTATTTGACAAAAACATAACCCAAACATTGCTATTAAAAATGATTCCTACCTTTTCCAACTTAGTTCTATCAATATGTAGTTCTTCTCCATACAAACAAGCCTTTTGGGTGAAATTTAACCGCTGTTTATGTAAAGACATTGTCTATTACTAAACATTCGAGAATCCTTTTTTTCCGAGTCGGGCCGTGAGAACAGATCGCGTGCGGAGAATGCGTGTCATTAGGCGTTAGGTAAACAAGGCATTACTGTTTTAGTGTTTATCCCGTCCTGTGCTATGGCTATAACATGATAATAATATTCGTACCTATGTAAAAAACTTAAGTCACCTGCTGAATATGTCGGGGATGGGTTTTTTCACCATCTAAGTATGGCATTAATGAGACTATTTTGTCATTTCAAAAAGCTAGATGAATCATGCGATCTTTGACAAATAGAGGGTATTACCGAAGTGGGTTCGTAAGTTTCACTTTGACGTCACAGATTCCACTTTCATAAATTAAATAAATGAAAAACAAACAAAAAAAGAATATTCTTGCAGAATGACTCGAGGAGCGAAGAGACGTGGCGTCTTTAGTGGATCTTAGGTATGTTGCTAATCTACTAGTTTGCTCTTTAATATGAAATGTAATTGATAGCATTGTATACTCCATTTCAAATACCATGGCCCGATGCCACTGCAAAGTTTTATGTGGCATTCGGCCAATCGTATTTGAAACGGAGTCAGTCTTGGACAGTAAAGACCATAAGTTGGATATCGTCTTTTAATGATGGTTCTCGGTTCTCGTGATCTCTGAGTTAGGAGCCAAGAGTACTGTTCCTGACATGTTACACCCACAAATCCAGACATAAAATGTAGTAGTGACGCATCAAATATACAACATAATATACCTATGTGTGTGATACGAACAAAAACAAAACAAATGCATATATGGATAGGTTACAGAACTACATACAAAAGAAGCTTGTTTTAACTTTTGCACCTATATTACTGTTTTACCCCATTCTACAGTAACTCAGGGGTTATTCAGGGACACATTTCTTCGGTAACCCTGTATCAAGGAATCATTACTTATTACACATGTAAATATGAGCACAATCAAGTAAAACGCCGGAAAATGCGGGCCACTGTTTAATCTGTATTCGCCGGTTCCCAAGGCGGCTATCTAATCTGATGAGATAAGGAATTAAACTAAACTACATCCCGTACTACGAGTATGAGTATGAGTAGCCTCCTACCGCCCAGACAATAAAATTTTCCAATGAATTTTGAATTCATAGTGTAGGAAATAAAATAGAATTTCTTTTGTTTCAGGAGACCTTTTTATAGGCCTCTGGGCGGCTAGAGGTTAAGTACTACGACTATGAGTAGTGTTTAGTTATTTATATTCATACTGGCTGGAGAATGTGACTATTCAAACAATACCCCACCAAGCTATTCCTGATCCTCATTTCTCGAATTATACAAGGTCATAAGACTAGTATTTTAATGCGTTGTCAGTACCAAGGCAATTCATAGGATCTGACAGTTCGGAGACTATTATGAGTCTTAATGTCGTTCGAGAAATGGGCCTCTGTGCAAAGGTACACAATACGTTAGCAGCGTTTCGCTTGCGCGATGAACCGCCATGGATAACCGTGGCATCAGAAATAAGAGCGGGGATCAAGCTACTTCTCCGGCGATTGCCTCCCCAGTCTCCGGACCTTAAAAGGTTCCTACCTTCTAGCATACTTAGCCACTTTCATCACATGATTCACATCACTCTTCATCAGCCTATTTCAGTCCTCTGCTGGACATAGGTCTCTCCTTTAACCTATAGAAACATTAGGTAAGTGGGTTGACGATCACAGTAGTGTTTCCACTGTTATGATGATGATGCTGCTGCACATCGTCAATCTTCTATAAACGAATGGTCAGTGACATTTCAATCCATTAATCGACTCTTATGACACCCACGAGAAGAGTTGGGGCAGCGACAAACGTGTTTTTACTGACGTCACCAGCACCACACAGCCAACAGTGGTACAGTAGTCACTGTCACTAACGTAAACACTAGCAGTTACAGGCTGTCATCATCATCATCATCATTAGCCTATGTTAGTCCACTGCTGGACATAGGCCTCTCCTATTAACTATGCGTATAGACGCATTAGGAGGTAAATGTAATCGCCACGCTGGGCAAGCGGATTGGCGATCGCAGTAATGTGTCCACTATGATGACGCTGCTGCCCATCATCAATCTTGTAGAACGGTCAGTGACACTTCAATCCCTTACTCTACTCTTACGACACCCGCAGGAGGAGTTGGGGTGGTGATAAATGTATTCTTACTGCCGTCACCACACGGCATATGAACACGGCATACTACAGACTGTAACTTACAGCAACTTACGACAATGGTATCATGGTAAGGGTACAGTCGACACGGAGTAACGAGCACTGGCGATGACGTCTCACGCTCTCGAGCTTTCTAAATTAAATATTTATTAAATAAAAGCTTCCTTCTGATAACACGCTTCTCACGACGTGTCCTCCGTGTAAATGTGGCAAACGATTGTTTTGAACTGTGTATTTTATTCTGACGTTCCCCTTTATTCATATCTCTTCTCTTGTAAACTTTATAAATAAATAAATAAATATACGTTTCCTGACTTTTAGCATGAAGACGCATACACAAGACGCAGCCGCATACAAGAGATTGGCAAAGACCAGAAAGCTAAATGCCATGCTGACCGCCGACGCCCATCAGACTCGGCATGGCAGCATAAGAAGAAGAAGAGTTTTAGCAAGCCGATAAATTTTGTTATCCCTTTAGGTTTTATCAATATATCTGTAAAATCGAAAGGGACAATCGATACTGTCCAGATTACTGCATCCATGCAATCAAAACTGCACGAAGCTATTCGCTTGGCGAGGGACAGAAGCCGATTGAAGAACCTTGACTTCAACAGAAGGATGTCTAAATCCTCAGCATTGACGGAACGACTGATGATGATAGTAACTTAACGTTAGTGAATAAGGGCCATCCAAACCGGTCTACGATAGTTTACTCATTAATCAAGTTTGTGAACAATTGGTAGTAAGTTAGTTAGTTCATTAGTTAACTAGTAGCTACCTGTAACGTTTTACGCCATTAATTTTTTTCTACAGACCCTTTTACAACTTCCAAACACTTCCTAGATGGCCTCGTGAGTCGTAAATCCTCACAAAATCGAAAATGCGCTTATTTTTGCTCATATAGCACGATATACGCACAAGCAGGACCATTGGCCTTAGAAGGATAAGGACGATTGTGGTAGACACACGTCTTTGAGTGGCTTAAGGTTGTAGTACCTTCGAAACATGAAGTACAGATGTCGCTAGTGATTAGCTTCACAATACCATTGCCTAAATTCGCTGTGATCGACGGAAGGTCGTCTGGTGTAATTTTCACGTTGGACCGGCAATCCAGAGGAAGCGGGTTCGAATCCCGTGACAACGAAAGTCTTTCGCAGTTGATTTTTTCTATGTTAAGCACATCTGTTACGACATTGTGGGAAGGATAAAGGAGTTTTCTATCGGAGTTAGCTAGTTAGGTGTCACCGCGGCCAAGGGGTGGTCGCGGCTGCGCGGGCGCTTGCCTCGCGCTTGCGCACTGTCAACACGATGCTCACACAATTTTTTGTACGCACATGTGGCTCGGCCCGCCCAGACAACCCCAAATATTTGCCTTCAATTCCAGACCGCTTAGAACCTCGCGGTAAATCAATGAAATTCTTGAACAGGTCAATCTGGTTAGGGAAGTTTCTTGTTTGTACTTTCCCGTTCTTTGAATGGATTGAAAATTGGATAGGTGCTTTGGACAGTCGACTACAAAGGTATGGTATCTAATTTTACACCTTAGTGCATTGTGATGAAGGTACATAAATTAAGCCTTATTAAGCTAACCGAGTACATTGGAAAAGCGATAAAATAAGAAACAGTTTTTTATGATAGCGTTTAAAGTTTCTAAATAAGCTTAATTTCTATGTATGTGCCAACGGTAACACTAAAATAAGAAACTGATTTATTTAGATAAAGTTTTTAGGGTTAATTGCAAAAAAATGTATATAGTTAAGACCGCTCGATCGGTGGACGATATTCGGAAGAATACGGGTCACTTTTGGATAAGGTTAGCTCAGGACCGGGACCAGTGGCGTACAAGAAGAGAGGCCTATGCTCAGCAGTGGGCGAATAACGGCTGAATATAATAATGAAGACCTTAATCAAAATAATAATCACAATCGCGTCAATTGTGTTACTAAATTATAGTGTCTACTCTGTCCAACAACCTTTGGCAGTAGAAAATGGCGTCATATAAAAAAAATCGCCCAGTTTCACTGGCTTCACTGCCAAAAGTCGTTACACAAAATGTAACTACATCATCATCAGCCTATGATAGTCCACTGCTGGACGTAGGCCTCTCCTTTTAACTATGCGTATAAACGCATTAGGAGGAAAATACTCATAATCGTCACGCTGGGCAAGCGAATTGGCGATCGCAGTAATGTGTCCACTATGATGACGCTGCTGCCCATCATCAATCTTTTATCAAATATTGGTCAGTAACACTTCAATCCCTTAGCCGACTCTTACGACACCCGCAGGAGGAGTTGGGGTGTGACAAATGTATTCTTATTGCCGTCACCACACGGCATAACTATGTAACATAAAAATTATGACGTTAAAAATTTAATTTGTTTTCATTAACCCTTTGACGGGCAAGACTCAAAGAAATCATGGTTTCAAGCCTCAACCCCATTATATACCTAGTACGAAAAATTCTGTACAAGAAAAAAATACAAAACGATATAATAGTGCTATAGGGTGGTCGTTTTTGAGACCGGTGCCCTATAAAGAGGTCTTTAACTGTGTACAAGTTTTTAGCATTCGACCCTTTAATTAGTATAATTTCTACTCCTACTATGTCTGTTATGACTTTACTCTTTAAGCTAGCTAACTTTAACTAGTTAACCATATAAACGAGGAAGATATGACATTGAACAATTACTACTTTAAACCGACCCTATTAGTTAAGCTTGTGTCTATAAATTAATGATAAGATTCAAACATTCCGTAACGCGGGCGATCTGCATCATCCTAATGCCTTGCCTGTCAAACCTTTCCAAATAAATTAGTCTCACCGAATGCTAAGCCTCATACAAATAAAAGTAACGCAATCCATTAATTGACCGGACCCGCTGGGCGGAAAAAACTATCTGATAAACCGGGTAAGTGTTTACGGTTTCTCACGAGGCAAACCCTCAATGGCGCCTTGCTGATTGATAGCAACTCTACCTTCTCACCTCATACCTCAAGCCACTTTGCCCCTTATTATCATAAACACAGAAGTGCTTCTAACGACAGAACCCGTAAACGATCGTTCTCCTTTGATATATACGCTTCAAACTAGTCTGCATTCTCCATTGATGCAGCCAAGGCGCATTTTCCCGCGACGCCTGCGCCCATTCAAGGAATTCTGCACCCTCAGCATATACCTGTCCCTTTCAACAAAAAACATTATGTATGTTAATTTCTACCATCGAAACATTCTTCATAGTTGTTATAATGGCTTTGTTGTCGTAATTTGGTAAAACCGTACCTAATTGCAGGGATATTAAAGCACGCTATTTTTAAATGGCAGCCGTTTTATGATACTGGGTCGTACCTACTTGATAATGGGTGGCAGCCCGCATAATATAGTAATTTGTGAACGATTTGTTTATGTCATGGGAGTCGGTGCTCGACAGACTTCTATGACAGGTCGTCTATGATGACTTGATGAGCCATTACCGTCACCTAGACCCTTTTCTGCTGCCCAGTGCCCACTAATTCAGCCAAAAAAGGGTTAGGCTCTGTTCTGGTAGTAGTGCGTAAAGTAAAGACAGAGTATTTCTTTAGCCCAGAGTCACCCGTCTCCTTGATAATAATAGTGGGATTACAAGTGTTTTCGATCTTTCGGGTGGTTCACAGTACGCTATTTTCTTGGAGGTTCGCACGCCACATTGCTCCGGTATTATCGAGGGCGTCAACTGATGGCTACCTGTACGACATCTTATATCCATCCAAACCATTCCTTGGAACACCTAGTTACAAATTCGTTAAACAATTTAGCTAGACTAACTCAGGGTACATCCCTAGATAGAGCCCTGGAGTCAAACTCACCGAATATAACCCGGCATCCATGGCATCGGTGTTTTTGTACATTAAAGAATTTGAATCTTGAATCTTGAATCCAATAATTCGAGTAGCTTACTAAGACGCTTGCGTTAGGCAATTACTGGAAAGTGCACGGAAAAATTGGTCTCAATCGGCGTTCCGAAGGTACTGATTTTAAGTCTGGCGGGTTAACAAGGCGTGAGGAGGTTCGGCCGCGTCGGCGGCGGCCGCTCTGTAATCCCATAGCCGGTGTCGGCTTACGGCGCCTCTCGCAATTATCATATTCCACCTAAACACATAATATTGTGCACGCAATTTTAAAAATAACTGGCGTCCGGACCGACCTCAATTGGCCCTGATTTATAGCGAGCGGGGCGCCGCCGCCGCGCCCGCCCGCGCCGATCGCCCGCGAAAGATTGCATTCCCCACGCACAAATAACCATAAAAGCCGCGTGTTTTTGTTCCCATCGCGTACCGCCTATACTACTAACCAATCCTCGAAAGGTCTCTTATAACCAGAGATCGGATTTTCGTGCGACATCTCATACTAAATGTCATCAAAATGACGTAAGGCACTAAGAATGTCGCAAATCCATCCGATCTCTGCTTATAACGCAGAGCTGTTTAGTATCACGAGAACACAGGCTAAATATCCTTCTGAGCTGGACTCTATGCAAGCAATAAGAGGATTCGCTAGCTCGATTTTTTCTTAAGCCTACTTTAAACCGGCAATAAGCCCTATAAAGGTGCGTGCTCCTCCAATCTTAATCATGAATTGATAAGGGTAACTTGCAGCTCCATAAATCGTTTTGGCCTTTGTTTCCCGCTGTGAACTGTGTCGCTAAAAAACCCGAGGCCTTCATTAGATTTATTGTATTCAATTTGCTCTGTAGATTTAACACGACGTCTCGTACATATCATGTCATGAGAGTCATCTAAGAGCTTGAGAATGAAGATCGTACAACTACCTTCTACTAAATTAAAACTTACATATAAACGCAAGTTAATTCGTTTTATAGTTTTATATCACAAGTAATCATAGTGGTAACCGAAGAAAATACTACCTTCCAGTACTTTTTAGGTCGCTACTTACCTACCTACCTACTTATTTGATCGGTAGGCCAATGACACATATTCTAATGACACATATTAAGTAATATTAAATTAAAACTATTAAGTAATTACACATCAGTTCTATCTCCTTACCTTGTCATAGTGGCAATAAATAGTTATTTATTATACAAGGGGGCAAAGTTGTTGTTTAACTGTCGTGCCAATATTGAGACCTGAGCTAGCGATAGGTTCCAAAATTGAGCCACGAGCGTAGCGAGTGGTTCAAAAACTGGAATCTTGAGCATTGCGAAGGTCTCAAGGCACGAGAGTTGAACAAACTTTGCCGCCAAGTGTAATACAACTTTTTTCCCCTCACTATCGCGAGGAAGTATGATTACAAATCTCATCCAACTGTAAATTAACTTAAAGAAACCATTTAAAACTCAATGTCGAAACGTATCGTAGAATAGAGTTACTTCTGGAACTTAAATATAGCCAATGGCTTACAAAGTCACCCATGACAACGACCAATTTAACATGTGAGCTCCGATTGCGCATGTTTACTACGGTCATACAGATCCACTTATACTAGGCAATAGGGGGCTATAGGAATTAGAGCAATGTCAAATTACTTTATTCACAAGAGTGTAAAAAGCGTTTTTACCCGCTCGTATTAAACGATAAACGAGCGCTTTACGAGCTAGTGAGGAGAAAAAATAATTTGAAATCCTTAGTAGCCTTCATACATCCTTCAAAAGCGTTTTATGATCGACGAAAGCGAAGCGACTGGTTTGAGAAGACCCTAAAACATTGAAAAAAGGTAGAAAATGTTTGGCAATCAAATCAATGTAGGTCCTTACATATGTAGAAATTATAAATTGACTATACACCGACTCGTAGTCCGGGGTTACGACCTATTTAAAAGTCGTTTGACTACCACATAAAACTAAGTATTTTATTTGCATTCATTATACAAAAGGTAGGTATTAGGTACCTGCATTCCATAGTTTCACATTGCCAGCACACAACCGCGATGCACACAGAGACGTGCATACAGTCAGGGGCATAAATGTGTATACACATTTTTGCTTATGTCTTGAGCATAAGGTCTAAAATTGTATACATGTTTATGCCTTTTGCTGTACATTTATGAATCAAATGTATGAATGGCTCGCCACGTGTAGGAGTTCTCACGCCGCCGCTTTTTGCCGCGCGTCGTTTTTTTGACGCGTCTTGTCGCGTGGGCTACATGTGCAAGCCAGAGATGGACAAACATTTGAATAACGAATAAGGATAAACGTTACTCGCGAATAATAAATTAAGTATAGGTGGATCTTATTCATAGTTTCTTGGCCGAATTTCTGAGATTATGAGTTATGTATAAAGACGTAAAGTACCTGAAGGTACTCAGTAATTTTTAATGTTACTGAACTGACTATTAGCCTAAGTTTCTCTGAAGTGAAATGTATTAGGAAGTCCTAATAATATGGTAATTTTGAGTAATAAAAAATAATTAGGTTCGTAGAATCTTTATTTCTCAAAGAAGTAATACATTTCACTTCAGAGAAACTTCGTCTAATAGTAAGTAACATTAAAAATTACTGAGTTTTCGAATAAAAAATAAATAAAGAATAACTCATTATTGGTGAGTAATTTATTTGTCATTTGATTCGCCACGGAAATTTACCTAAGTGTTATTCATTTGATTTGGAAGACCAAAACACCTTAAATATTTATCATGGAGACTTCAAAATAATACAACAAATAAGTCAGTCGTCATTTTGAAAAATTATAGAATCATTGTTTGACAAATAAATCATTTTTTTACTCTTATGTACCTATTTGGCGCGGTCTAGAGACCCCAAATAAATACGTTTTTAATTTTTCAATACATTTTAATAAATTCTTGTTAAAATATCAGATTTGCAGATATCAGCCAAAAAAAACCTATTTGCATTTAAATTTCTATTGAATAAAAAAGACTATCAATTTATTCGAATAATTATTCATTAAAACAATATTCAACGAATGAATGCCTCTCCCTGGCGGAACTGCGACCCCCTGCGAGCACACATGGCACTTGCTAATTACTTCATCGTGGTACTAGCCGCTAGTACTAGCCGCGAGTACTAGTACTAGTCGCTATTTCTCGCCATTTTGTTCGCTAAATCAATTAACCGTGCGATGAGTTGATTTGGTTATTGCCTAGCAATAAGAGCGGCCGATCATGCAAGGCGACGGAATGGCGTTTAGTTTTTGTTATTTTTCAATTACCTATAGTAACCATATGAATAGAATTGACAGCCTCCTTAGAATAGGTTGGTTTGGTAGTGACCCTGCCTATCCACTAACTTGCTTCATGTAATAGCTTTGTTACATGTCATCACCCTTATTTTACATACTTAGACAGAGTCAAGCTGGAGGTTCCGGGTTAAAATGCCGACAAGGGCATTATTTGTTATTTTATTTATCACAAAAATTTGTTTCATCTTCAAGATATAGTATTCTTTAAAATATAATCATCATAATTATTCATATCTGTGGAAACCTTTAGTTGGCTTGTTTGATAACTAATTTGTAAAACCTAGTCTTAGTAATTTTAGCTGTTGGTTTTCCGAATAAAATAAATTAAATAAAAATAAAATTACAGTTGAACTGTCTTATACCTATTGGCCGTGTGGTGACGGCAGTAACAATACATTTGTCACCACCCCAACTCCTCCCGCGGGTGTCGTAGAAGTCGACTAAGGGATTGAAGTGTCACTGACCATTATTTGATAAAACATTGATGGGCAGCAGCGTCATCATAGTGAACACATTACTGCGATTGCCAATACGCTTGCCCACGCCCAGCGTGGCAATTATGGGCATTTACTTCCTAATGCGTCTATACCTACGCACAGTTAATAGGAGAGGCCTACGTCCAGCAGTGGACTATCATAAGCTGATGATGTGATGTCTACCTATTTCCAGTGAATCATCATCATCATCATCATCAGCCTATGATAGTCCACTGCTGGATGTAGGCCTCTCCTATTAACTATGCGTAGAGACGCATTAGGAGGTACATGCCCATAATCGCCACGCTGGGCAAGCGGATTGGCGATCGCAGTAATGTGTCCACTACGATGACGCTGCTGCCCATCATCAATCTTTTATCAAATACTTCCAGTGAATAACTCGTGAGATTTAAAGAATAATTCTGTCGTAGCGACAAGTGATTCGGGCATTCGCCTCGAACCTAAAGTCGACAACCGTAACGACTTTAATCAAAAACTTGTAAGAGTTGATAGATAGCCGTCGATGCGTCTGCTGTATCTATGTAGGTACACTCAGCTGCAAAAGTTAGTCAGGAACTATTTTTCATATACATAATCGTCAAATAAAAAAAAAACGACTTAACCGTACTCCAAAATCCCATCATCAGACCACGACTTGGTGCCAACGGGACCATCTAGGGGTTATACAAGTTCGATTTAAAAAAATTGGAAATCGGTTCACAATTCTCGGAGATAGCGACTAACATAACTACAACATACATACATACAGTCGAAATGAGAAGGAACCTCCTCCTATTTTGATGTCGGGTAACAAAATTCTGCAAACATACAGATTACAAAATATTTTTAAAATAATTACAAAATTTATGAAATCCATATTAATTATTAATACAAGATTTCTTTGATTTTATCGTCCAATCCAAATTTGTGATTAGTCTTGAAGATATAAAACCACAAATATGACTAATACATCAGTCATAACTGAAAACAACGCTTATACCGTACCGTTCACTATAAGTAATGTTTTAGAAACGTTGTTTTCGTTTCCACGAAAAACTCCATGCTATTGGATTGGACACAAAATTCAGGAAAATAAAAAATATATATTTATTTATTTTGTAGTTGAGTCAATCACATTTTTATGTCACTCGTTATGGTTCACGATGGTTACGTTCTCCTGGGTTACTCTCTACATAACAGTTTAATAGCATTCATCATCAGCCTATGATAGTCCACTGCTGGACGTAGGCCTCTCCTATTAACTATGCGTATAGACGCAAGGGCACGCGGGACGCTGGGCAAGCGGATTGGCGATCGCAGTAATGTATCCACTATGATGACGCTGCTGCCCATCATCTTTTATCAAATAATGGTCAGTGACACTTCAATCCCTTAGTCGACTCTTACGACACCCGCAGGAGGAGTTGGAGTGGTGACAAATGTATTCTTACTGCCGTCACCACACGGCCAATTTAGCATTCAAATGTACAAAACTTTAAATTTTTTAACAGTTTTGCGGCCTTTTCAAGGTAGGTAGGTCGTCCAATAATTATGATAGTAGAGTTTGTGGAATACTTTCTTCTAGAAAACTATACAACATATTTTATATTGATTTAAACTTTCACGATTATCACTCATATTTTAAAGACAAACGAAAATTAAATCCTGAGTCTGCCTGCGACCACGGGTGTAACGCTATGCCCGAAACGTTAGGATATAATTAAACGTAAGTTTACGCGATTAAGACCCGTTTGTCTTTAAAATATACAACATTTGTCCCCTGGGTGACGTGAAAACGAAAATTTACATCCGAACGAAACTTTTGCACCTGAGTGTATCCGGAAATAAAAACTAACAATAGGCATAAAGCAAAGCGCGTGCAAATTACTTCAAGTACTTGGACAAACCTAATGGAACGTCTTTTTGTGTGCCATTAGTATAACAAACTGCTGTCACGACTTCGACGAGCCCGGAGGCCCCAGATACAGAATTAACTGAACTATGTTGAACCTTAATATCAAGACAGAAGGTCTAAAACGTGTGTGAAGATTTGGACGTGATTTTTGTACGATATCTCGAACCCACCCGAACCTCTTTTCCAGAGACGGAATGGTATTCACTTTGTTTGATACCGACGCAATCTTAAACTTCAAAACAGAGGACTACAAAACCCTGTTTTCGACAATTTTCTGTTAGGATCTTCAGTCGAAGCTGCAATTGTCGCACTGTATCGGAGTTCTAGGTCATGCAACGCGACGTCAATAATTGTGAGTAGTTTAGTAAAAAGTTGAAAATTTCGCTTGCCACAAGGGCGTTTAGACATTTAATGGTTTGGCCGATAATTTTATAACAAATTATCACTTCCCAAACTATTATTCCCATAGTTTCATTTGACAGAATCATCACATGGCAAACCAACGATACGCAGACGTATCTTTCGTATATTATCATGTTCCAACATAACCTAACCAACTTGCCAAATGAGAATTGGCAAATAATTATTTGAGTGAATCCTCTGCTACAATTTGTTTGGGACGTAAAATTAGGTGAAAATTTTCTAAAAGGTCCTATTTCTTTTTTTTATACATAAATTTCCTCTTAATTTTATATATGTATGTACTTATGTAGTTGCGTATTTAAACTTAATTCTTACGAAACGTAAAGTAGTGATATCGTTGGAACAAACCTTGAGCCTGGCCCAAGGTTTTAACCTTGGCAAACTGCTGACAGACTACATAATGATTGCGCGATACCATTAGGACGTCTTTGGCGATGATGGTATTTTGTTTTAAGGATATAATGCTAAATTTGTGAGCTGTGGCTTATTTCATCATAATTACAAGTGTGACAATTGTAAAATATCATTGTTACTGACGCCACACGCCTCCATAGGCTACGGCTATCGCTTACAATAGTAAGCGATAGCCGTAGCCTATGCCTCATTTTATGTTTTTGACCGTCCAATAGGACGGTCAAAAACATAAAATGATTACTAACAACGTTATTATATCGTTAGGTAATAAACTCCTTTTTATTTTCCGAAACCCGTGACAAAAATTGTCGCAAGGTTTAGTACAATTTTAATCAAATCTTGACATGAGGTTCAGCTTATGTCGGAATTTCGCTACAATTGTCGTGTTTTTTGTGACAATGCAATTTTGGAGCAAAATTACAGCTCCGCAAAAAAATAGATATTTATTACTACTTGCTAATTTTTTAAAGTTCCTGAACTACATTTTATGTTGGTGGCAAACAAACGCACGGTCCTTCCTATGGTAAGCTGTATCTGTAACCTATAGACGCCCCCGATTGGAGAAACAGTAAATAAACAATTGTAGCACTTGTCAACGTGGTGAAATTGGGGCCTGGATACCTATACTTTTAAATCTTACTGTGCTTTGGTAAAGTATTCGAATTATGAAAATTATGAATAATGTGTGTCCACCCCACTATGCTGTTGCTGCTGCCCTTAGTCGATTCTTACGACACCCACGGGAAGAGTTGGGGTGGTGACCAATGTATCCTTACTGCCGTCACCACACGGCCAATTGTTCCACAATACATACACAAATGCATTTCAAATTTGAACCCTAATAACAGTTAGTAGAGGGTTAAATTAAATACGTATATGATACGGTGTCAAAATTATACTATTAAAGGACATCGCGTGTCGAAGAACATTAACTAAACACGTTATTTAGGTCGTGACGTGACATTGAAATTAGCGACCAAAAAACTTTCATCCATCATTAAAGTCCAGGGCATAAATATGTATACACTGTTTTACTTATGTCTGGAGCATAAGGTTTAAAATTGTATACATATTTATGGCCTTGTCTGTACTGGGAATCTGACACGTATGCTGACAACCTCCTTGATGACTAGTCGTCCTTTTCACTAGATCCTGTGGCTGCGTAAGTGTGATAGAGACGGCATGTGGTGTTTAAGAGATGCGCGTGCGGCGCCCGAGGCAGAACGTGCCGAAAACTAAATTAGGCTTCACGATAACAAGGCGCCTCGTAATTAAACCAAGATTAGTCCTTCGCTACACATACAAATTACTTATAGGAAACACGAAAGGTTTGCGAATGGAATAAAGTATTTTCTTGTTTGTTATATTTTGTGACCTCTTCGTATTTCGCCTGTTTTTTTTGTATTGTATTCTGGGCAATTTTCTGCAACTTTACATCAAACGTACCTATTTCGCGTGGTCCTACTGGAACTTTGTCTATACCCTTGAATTTCGTCACAGATGTATGCAAGTTTCGTAATCAACATCATCATCAGTCTATGTTAGTCCACTGCTGGATGTAGGCCTCAGGGAACGGAACCGTTATTTTCTCCATACAAAAAGAACAGTTCTTTTTTCGTTCTTCGGTATATAAATTGTAAGGTAATGGAGTAATTTAAAAATATGATATTGTAAATCACATAAAATATTGAGCAGTACATGAAGTGTAAAAAACATTTTAAAATATTGGGCTATTTCGAGGTTTTTGTAAAATACTGGTTCCGGTCCTTGGTAGGCCTATTAAGTACTATTAACTATGCGTATGGACGCTTTAGGAGGTAAACGCCCATAATCGCCACGCTCGGCAAGCGTATTGGCGATCGCAGTAATGTGTCCACACTATGATGACGCTGCTGCCCACCATCAAACTTGTAGAATGGTCAGTGACACTTCAATCCCTTAGTCGATTCTTACGACGAGTTTCTTAAACCACTTGTGAAAATTAAATGATATTTCGTACATACTGGGTGAACGACATGAAGTGTTACCAATTTCAAAGGACTGCGATTTTTTAGTTGCAACCATTTTTTACTATAAGTAAGCAAAAACAAGAGAAAAAAATATCACATTTTGTGATTAAAATTTCTTTTAGTCAATATACTAACTTTTGCCTTGACTATGGCCTTCAAATGGTAAAAAAATATTTGCTCGCAGCACGTTTGTGACCACTGGGTATGTGCCAGTGAAATACGATCGCTTTCCTCATTGCATTTATACTATGTAGCATGTTTAATCGCTCTCACCTTTCTCTTCAAAATAGACCAGATAAAAAGTCAGAAACTCACTGCACTGGAGAAATGACACATGAAATTCGGTTTTCAGCCATTTTTGGTTCTTACGAGAGTTACGAGCTTTATAAGCCGAAACTCAGTTTCGTTCTTATGTTTGCGGTCTACAACCCAAATGTTTGCGTGCCTAAGACTTCAATGCGGTGCCCAAAACATATTTCCGATAATAAGCCGCTATTACTTTGACACCACATTTAATAAAATCTACTTGGTAACACTTCATATCGTTCACCCTGTAAGTTAAAAAAAACCATTGGTACGAGCCGGAGATCGGGGATCGAATCCACGTCCGTAGCAGCCGTGCGTTTTACCGCTCCATATCTAAATATATGATTATTTACGCGATCAGTGATTAGCCTGTTAGAGACAGTCCGGCTACAGGGGCCTCACATAGACGTTGCCTTAATTTGTGAGATGGGAAAAGATTGTTAGAAAGGGCATAATATTATGTCATCTAAAGCCAATTATCAAATTTAAACTGGTCCTTCAAATATTATTATTAAATACTTGTCCGCGTGGTGACCTAGTGACAGCAGTAAAATACATTTGTCACCATCACAAATTTTCCCGTGGGTATCGTAATAATAGAACACACTACTCCCGTCATCAATCCGCTTGCCCAATGTGGCCATTATAGCTATTATCAAAGAACTATTGTACCTATTACCTCTTAACACCTTCGCTGCGGCAATTAGCTTGACTCGTAATTAACCATACTTTGTAAGGGGTCGGGTCGTGGGCCGATATTTGCAAATCTGTCTGTCTGTGTCTCAGAAAAATGTTGTGTTGTCCCAAAATTTACATAATTTTTTCGAACTTTCCATTTCGTTACCGCCAAATAAAACCTTAGGACTCAATTTTTCTCCTATCAGGATCGAAAGGCCACACGATTCTGAGTGGAAACCATATTAAGGTGCATTCAGACCAAGCGAACATTCGCTATTCTAACCTCCCACTCTACGAAATTCGATCGGTACACAAAACGTGATTGGTTGATTTCGTAAAGCGGGGAATAGAACAGCCAATGCTCTTTTGGTCTGAATGCACCTTTAAAAGTTACAAATCCAAAAATTTGTGGGCAGGAAAACTTAAAAAAAATGGCCCAACTAATCGTAATAGTTTAGGCATATGCCCAACAGTGGATTGATAAAGACTGATAATGATGATATTAAATATGTATGTACTCAAAACTACAATTTATGTACATAGATTAAATCTAACTAATCTACTCAACCTAACCTATATCTAACATTGGCCCATGTGGCATTATATCGAGGCTGGCGGCATTTCCTCACTGTATCGCAATACTGATGCGTTGTGCGAGGAAGCTCTTCGGTCTTTAGTTACGTCAAACAGACGTTTCGCGATCTCAGCAAATAATTTGCGTGCGCTGGGGTGCCAAAGTATGTACTTATTTAGGTACAATATCAGTAAAAGGATCAACTTACGCGACAAACCCATTTTAGCAGCACTGGAATGTACTTACCCGTTTATTTGTTGAAATAAACATTTCGCCTCCATTTAAAATCTCAGTCAATTTACTTCGTACGAGTAAATTGCTCATTAGACCGTTTATACTAAATTCGGGTATAATGTCGACTGATAAAAATTCCGAGTCATTTTAAAGTCACCTTGTTGGTGCGATCGTACATTCAGATTTCAAGAATATCATACCGAGCTCATAGCTTCTGTCGTGTATCAAGTGTAGGTATAAACGAGACGCAAATGGTTAAATTTGATGTTTCATTATATTTGTTAGATCTGAATGATGCGATGAGGCCTCCGAGTAAGGGCTTGGGACAACCGCTTACAATGTATTATTTGACTTCTTCCTTCAAATTTGCCGGGAAACTTAATTTTTTGTACATACCTACCCTCGGCCTAATTTAGCCATATATTAATTGTATGTACCTATAGTTATAAATATAGATTCATTATAATCAAGAATCAATTAGTCAATCCCACCCTAACACTTAGGTACGGCCTCTTACACAATTCCCGGATAAATAAATCCGTCAAATAAAATGATCCCTATCTTTTTCTCAGACATATAATAGAAAAGGACAGCTTATATTTATTTTATTTTACAGATAGAAACATTTTACTAGGTACCTAGTAAACTAGTTAGTGATCAAACTATTTGAACCTGTATCCTGACTTTGTTGATGTTAGATGCTACTTATATGCCAAACAATTTGATCTCTGCCCACTAGACCGTACCATATACCATGACCATAGCATAAACGTAGGTATCAGTACTTTATATTCTGTCGTATCAGACAAAAAACTATTCTTTGTATTGAAAAGTATGAGACTATGCCCACTAGGACGTTCCGGCGCTGGCTAACAGCACCGTCTCATACGTTTCCATACAAATAAGTAATAGTTTTTTGTCTAATACGTACGGTATACGGTCTAGTGGGCAGAGACCTTAAACATTGTTGAAATGTTTGTGATGCCGTCACAATATTTGTAATAACGACGACTGTAGGTAGGTACCATTAGGCAGGTACGGGTGATTTTAAAATGGAACTACACATACCCTCTAAATATATGAATACTACCTCAAAACACCCTTAAAAAATTCAGCTCATTCCTGTAACATCGCCATCGGTAAGCGGGTTACAAACTCTAGTCTACCTTCTAAAATTTGTCAGTGAATTTTGAATGAATAGTCTAAGAAGTATTTTTACGTCTAGCGCCTCGATCGATAGGTATCGTATAATAGAATTTCTTTTGTTTGAGAAGACCTTTAATAGGTCTCTGGGCGGCTGGAGGTTAAAAGAGGCTTCTACGGCTTCGAGCTTCTAACAAACTCTCGTAAGTAATAAGTAAGTAAATTCTTACTTACTTACCTGCCTAGACGCACAATGCACTGTTTTAAACTCGATCTGCTAAATCCAAAACCTAGAAATATCGATATCGAAAAATTAAAGAAGTATTTAAGTACCTACCTACCTACCTCAATTAACGATAAATTTTAGCTTTTCATCCCTAATCAGAAGCCGTTAGATCAAAAGAATTCAGAATCACTTTCTGAATTCCGAAATAAAAACGTGCCTAGAGCTATTTCAGCTTTCGAATAACAGCCGGACGTTATAATTATAGTGATTGCGAAACCCAATAGATCCTAATAGCTGATTCCAAGTTTATTGACCGAAAATGGTTGAGTTAGAATATCCTGTGGGGTGCCGGCCCGGCGGTCACTTCGCACGACCCGCGCAGTTTTAATTGAGTCCGGAGGAAGCCTACATGGTCAAATGATAGGGTGACACAGTCTCATTTCAGTTCTGAACTCTTTCCATAGCACCCTCACTAACGTTGAAAATTTCCAAACAGCACGTGTTTTTCCGGATTTTTTCGAAAAAATCAATGAAAGTTTCCACTATAATTTTCAACTCTAAACCAAAGCGAATTAGATCAAATTTTCACTTTTACAAGGAAAACGCGATATCATCGAGGAAAAGTCAATTGAAACAGATGGCAAGGAGTTACAGTGACAGTGACATTGATTATTTCTGTAAAAACCCGAAGTAAACGGAAAAAACAATATTTCATATATTCCCGAAAAAAACATCTGATTTTTTCCGACATTTTGAACGCTAACCCTCACATTCTCAGCCTATCTCAGTCCACTGCTAGTCGTAGGCCTCTCCTAATAATGATTTGCGATCGCAGTAATGTGTTCTCTATGATAACGATACTGCCCGTGCCAATCATTATTCTTTTATCAAAGAATGGTCACTGACACTTCAATCCCTCAGTCGGCTCTTACGACACCCGCGGGAAGAGTTGGGGTGGTGACAAATGTATCCTTACTGCCGTCACCACTCGGCAAGTTTAGATCACAGCCCCAAACCCAAAACTAAGAAAATTAAGTATATTACAATGTTGAAGACTTGATGCTATCATTGGTTCATACCAGCCTAGTTTTGTATTTTCTAAATTAAGTGTTCTATTTTTTATTAGAACTCAAGATCTTTTTATTACATTTGTGTTGCGATGTAATAATTAGGTACAAGTACAAGGAAAATACTCAGTAGATACCGGCTTAAAAACCGATGGAGTTTTTAGCGAAATCCGTAGACGTAGCACAAAAAAATCTCATTGGAATGAAATAAAATAGGTAATTGATCGGCTTTTAAAAGTCATCGTCCTGAAATAAAGGCAAGCGTGGTCACTGTTGTGTCGAATGCTTATGGACTGAAAGCTAAATTGATTTATAATGTTGGACCTTATGTCTGGTTCTTAAAGACTATTGAACTATATGGATGCGTAGGATTTTGCTGTGGCCGAGACAGTTGTCAGCGAGCGACAAATTGCTTTGTTTATGGCTGCTTATCGAATTGTGTCCTACACTCGAATGCTGTTTTGCGCAATTTAGAACAATTACGAGAAGTTTAAAAATAATACTTATATAATGTCATGATAATACTTATATTGTTACCTGTGTTGCATTATCATGTTGTCAGGTTTTACCGAGTTGTTTTTATGGCATGGTCAAATTTAGACGTCATATTTAATTTTTTTTTATGTTGGCACAACAAAGTGGCTCCACTCCACCTGATCGTAAGTAAAAAGTAGAGCCCAAATCGCGGCGGCAACGAACAGGAGATAAGCAGTAACCTGTCAGTTTCCACCGCCTTGCTAGCCCGCTAGATGCTTCTTCACGCTTCGTTTAAAAGGTCCCAACTTATAGGTATGCGGAAACACATTGGCATTAATATTGGCAAATTTTTACTATGGTAGATGCAGCAAGATCCAAATTGCCAAAATACATTTCACCTGCTAAGTTTCGAACCATTCGATCTCCTAATTAATCCTCTAAGGCTTGATCAGTGTAGGTATAAACATTAAACAAAAATTTGGCTGTACCCAAAATTACATATAATATACTTAGGTAATTATTTTATCACTACGTCAGGCAATGCATCAAACAAAAAAAGAAATTAAGACTTAATTTACCGCTAACTATTCACCATCGAAAACAATACATAGTAAGAAAGACTGCAGTATCGGCATTCATTCACTCCATATTTGTCACCAAGATACGCGCCAACGCTAACCGCTGCCTATTATTAGTCCGTCAGAGATGTGAACGGTATCCATTTCATAAATCGAAGCTTGGGAAAAACAGCCTAGCCCCGCGAAGCAAATGAAACCCACAATGGTTAAGGAGAATCAACAATTAATAGCTCTTAATTAATTACCTTGTTCGCATTCTCTCGTTCGTTACGATATGTTTTTGCGAGCATTCGCGGCTCCGTCCACCGTCGTCGCGGGCGCAGGGTTGCGCCATACCAATATAAATAAATAAATAGATATAAATAAATGAATATCTTGGGACATCTTACACAAATCAACCTAGTCCCACGGTAAGCTCAATTAAGGCTTGTGTTGTGGGTACCAGGCGACGATATATATAATAGATAGATACATATAGATAGATACTTAAATACGAATACATAGACAGCCATGACCAAGGAACAAATATTTGTGATAAATAAATACACAAATATTTCATTGATCATGGTGATCATTATTTGCTTAATTTAATTAGCTACATCACACTAATCTCACAATAAACCATTCACTCATGCACTTACACAACACCAACAAACACACTCACGTACATGCAAACTTTATAACTGAAACTTATGTTGATAATGTTAGTTAGTATAAATGCGCACGCTATATCTTGTTATTGCATGTTCATTGTATTTTTGTGGACATCTTTTATTGGCTTTGTTTACTGTACGTTCAGTTTTTGTAAATTTTTCATGTACTGCTGTTGATGCCCCAAATAAATAAAATAAAAATAAAAAATAATAAAAAAAATAAATAATGCCCTCGACCCCGGAACCTCCAGCTTCGTAGGCAGAGTCGCTACAACTAGGCTACGGAGGCTGTCAAAAATATATTCTGTGACCATACCTTTTGCATTCGATAATATGAGGTTATTACCTATCAAATTGGCGTTTTGTATGGAAAATTGTGTAGTCTATTTTTCAAACAATGAATTTAGTGTAACCTATAGTTCGAGAAATATTATTTGACCAACTGTTATCTTACTTACGACCTTTTGTTTTGCGTTAACACTTACTAGACAATCAGCAGTAGAACACTTTTCTATTGTTAATGACGCAAAACAAAAGGTCGTAAGTAAGATAATAGTCGGTCAAATAATATTTCCCGAACTATAGGTATTACTTTGATGTCAAAATCAAAACAAAATATATCAAATTTTGTCAGTAATATTAGACACTTCTAAGGCGTGTTTTGTATATATCTATTTCAAAAACAAGGTATACTTGCTATAATACTTACTATATTGTTGTCAAAGCTTATTATTGAATATTACTTAAGAAAAAAACAAAATTTATTTGTATGAAAAAACCTTTGTTACACAAACAAAAAAATCTAAGTTACTCTTTAGATAACAAAATTAGGAGGGCAACTAAAGTCTATGACCAAAAACGCAGTTTCATAGGTAATGTCCCAATAATACCGTTTCGGATATAATAATTTGACCACATGCGACACGGACACCGCATTCTCAACCAATTGGAACTCTAGAACCATAGGCCTATTTCTCGAAAGCTTGTAACTTGTAATACAAGCGGACGTCCTTATCTAATTAATAGTGTTAAAAAGAGACTTCCACTTGTACTACAAGCGTTCGAGAAATGGGTCCCATGTCTAATTAACAAGTAACGAGAGATGTCTTACAATCTGTCGTATAAACTTCACTTTGGCATAGTCCAAGAGTGGCCCAGAATTTCAATTGGTTGACTGTACATGATTAAAGCGACTGTATCTCGCGGTGACTATTCGTCCCTCCTTTATACTGGAAGTCTATTTCGCGAAGAATTACTGTCGCAACAATCATGTGGTAAGCCTACAGATTACAGCAGGCAGGGATCGGATCAGGTTTCTTAGAAAAACCTAGAAATAGTCCAATATTTTCAAATTCATCTTTATGTAGTCCTCAATATTTTATGTAATTAACAACATCGTATTTTCAAATTACTCCAATAACAAAAAAAATATACCTATACCGAAGAACGAAAAGGCCATTTCTCCGAGCGTTTGAACCGCCGTGACTTCGGTGGCCACATTATTACCCGCATTCCGTGGGTATCTCATCATTTTTTTGTATATATTCGTAGACTTAGTCTACGTCAACAAATAGATCCAAAAGTTCTTGCATCTCTCACGGGGATTCGTGTGATAAGGTTGCCACCGAAGTCACGGCGCGGCGGTTGAAACGCTCGGAGAAATGCCCAAAACGAACGAAATTCGAACCGTTTTTTTGTATGAAGAAAAAACCGGTATCCGATCCCTGCCAGCAGGCCTAGCCAATATGTCATTCTGCAATCGTATACGATAAGCGATAAGTCACTTGACCATAATAATGTATGGAAATGGTCACGTGACTTTTCGTTCGAATCTGTCATTCTCATACATTTATTACTTATCGTTTATCTTATTACTTATCATTTATCGTATACGATTGCAAAATGGCATCTTGGTCAGATCTGATATACTACTTAGGTGTACAAAACAATGTAAATTGTTACGTTTATTAGTACGTACTGAAATGGCTTGAAAAAGCGCTTGTGGTCTAGCGGTAAAATGCACGGCTGCTACGCAGCGGTCGTGGTTTCAATCCTCGGCTCGTACCAATGAGTTTTTCAAAAATGTACGAAATTTAAGGGCATATGCTGTGAAGTCCCAAACAAGCACTGGGCCAACGTTAAGACCACGCACAATAGGCACGTTTGATGTCGAGTTGCGTAAAAAATGGCCAGAATACAACAAAAACAACAACAAAGGTACTGAAATGCATCCTACATCATTTTAAACTAGAACGAGCTATGTTCAACCCTATAACAAACTTTTGTTAATGTTACAATGTAAACTTTACTTTAAGGCAGCGAAAATACGGTTTGTCGCATCCATATAAACCTTCGAAGGATTTCCTTCCTTCGTTAATGTGGCTTATCTACCTTATTGAACGATTAATGAATAAAGAATATAAGCATTATTTATTGGATGTTATTACAAAGAAGGGCTCTTTGCCTATCTTCTCGGACATTGTGGTTAATATTTATATCAATTTCTCCATAATTATGGACTTTTATTTAAACTTAAGGATTTTAGTAGTGGGTCTCAACTAAATTACAATACCGATATTATAATAAACTGTGAATCTCATGTCTATATTTTTTATTAACTATTTCAAGTCTAACAGTGTTGAAAAATCGTCTCGATAGATCGCACTATTTTGGGCCTGAACTTTTTCATTAAGCATTATCTGAAGTCATTTTGATGTTGACATCTTTTACGCGAATACTTTTGGATATTGGATTGTTAAACATAAAACTGAAGAATCAATTTACAGTCCCATTGAAAATAAAATTATATTATTTTATTTATCTGTAGTGAGCTCTAGTTGTCTTTAAAACCTCCTGAGGCCCGTTTCTCAAAAGCTTGTAACTTGTAATACAAGCTGAATTCACTTTTTAACAGCATTAATAAGATAAGGACTTCCGCTTGTATTACAAGTTACAAGCTTTCGAGAAATAGGCCTCGGTACAATCTAGAGTTGACCACCTAGCATGGAGTAACTGTGTAGATTTGTACAGTTTTGACACTTCTATCCGGTTAGCTTTGAGTTAATCTTAAGTCCTAACTCTGGATTATAACTATTATAAGTGGGCTTATAACGTATATCTTCTAATTGAGGGGATATGTGACTACGGCCCCAAGACACTCTAATTAGTGTAACGATTATTGCATTTAATTAACAACCTCCGTAGCTTAGTTGGTAGTGACCCTGCCTACGAAACTGGAGGTTTTGGGTTCGAATCCCGGCATTATTTGTGTATTTATTTATCACAACTATTTGTTCCTTGGTCATGGCTGTGCTGTCTATGTATTTAAGTATCTATAATTATGTATATATCTATTCAAAGACAGCCATGGCTTTATTTATCACAAATAATGCCCTCGCCGGAATTCGAACCAGGACCTTGCAGCTGCGTATGCAGGGTCACTACCAACTAGGCTACCGAGGCTGGCAAACTATTAGTGAGACAAACCATTTCGTTCACGACAGAACGTTATCGATTGGCATATAGCCACACAGACAGTATTTCGAAGTAAGCGATCATTTACGAAAACTAAAGATCCAAATTGAACATTGATTGATAGTTGCATCCCCACAGATGACATATATACCATAGATCAAGCAAACGTATCTACTTAGCGTGTCAAATGAACTCAGTAAAATCCACTGAGTTGTCCGTCTTTAATCGCAACTTGCAGCTTTCGGGCGTCAAATTTTATAAATTGAAGTGAACAAAAACATTAATAATGCCTCCTTAAGTAATATTAATTGCAACAACACAAAAAAATATGACTACTCAAGGGCCTGAGACATATTTAAAATCATAGGCAAGTAACAACTTCAGTACAAAATCTGACACGCTCGGCCGCCATACAAATGAATGAACTTGTTTCTTCTATCCAAATCTAATTCTGTGTGCATCCCGCACCCACGATTATAAATGTGTGGCACCTGCTATTTGGATGCTGTCCATTAATTAACGTGTCCATCTATCCTGTCCGGGCATTTTACGCATACTATGCATATCTTGGCTTGCAAGGAATGCATACTCAAGCGATAAAATCAGTTTAACTGCCTCAATGGCCCCTTTTGGAATTGGTTTATTTCAGTAAATTCAAGGTCTATCCGGTGCAAACTCATACTCGACATATTCTCGATACTTATCGATAGGAAACTGTAAAGGTTAATCGCGAAAGTGATATTTTTATATCAATATCTAGATAAATATCCATATAAACATTCTTACCCAAATCGACGAAATGCCACGGTAAGATTAATAAGGCTTATCTCGTGGATAAAGGCCTAATAGTTCACGTCAGAGGATCGTTATGGCTTTTTCATCACACCTGTTCCGTAAGTGCACCAATACGCTGCGGCGATGCGCGCCGTAGATGCGTCATTACGCCCTAGGGCAATCAAGGATTTTCATACAACTTTACGTCGCAGGAATTTCTGTTATAAAAATGATAAATTTAAGTCATTCCTGATTTTGAAAAAGTTTTGTGAAAATATATTATTTTATTTACTTTTTTTTTGCCTCGCAGGTGTCATAAAAAACATTTGTGTGTGCCACGGGCGGTACAAGAATTATGAACTCGTGTGAATTACTTATTTACCGCCCTTAATACACAATGCACTATTTTTAACTTGCGGTCAAATTATACGAATCAAGTGTAATTTTTCATAGAAAATACTGTAAACGTGCTGATTTCAAGAGTTTTCAAATATGTACAGAATAGGTGGAATACTTTTTATAACCGACTTCAAAAAAATAGGAGGTTCTCAATTCCGCTGTATGCTTTTTTTTACATCAGATTATAAGTATTCTAGTTTTCCTGAATTAATCATTTAAAAAAATTTAATGGTCGCTACGCTGATTTGTACTGGCAAAATTTTACTGTTTAAAAAAACCTACAAAATGTATGGAAACAGGAGCTTTTTAAACATAACTTGCTTTTTCTATAACCACGGAGTTATCTGACGATAAAATTACACATTTTTTGGATTCTAACTATGAAAAAACCTAATACATTATATGTGTGTTAACATGAGGCAGGCTTTTATTTGAACCGAGGATTGAGATGCAGATTCTTAGCCAAACCATGTGCATTATTTGTTTAAAAATCCTAATTTAAAAAAAAAATATCTTTCTAAGAAAAGTTAATTGAGAAGCAATGTACTTCAAAATAAATCGTTAATTGGCACTTGACAATGACAGATCGCAGCCACTCGCAACGTTTGACAACTAAGCAGTACACGCGTTACATTGATCGTTCGAACGAAATAAAAATAATTGTTCAGTTAATTTAAATATTTGTCAACTCTTAATACTTGAAAACGATTGCCAGTAATGCGTATTATTACCCATTTTCGTAAAAGCCTGGGTCATGGTAACACACTGTATTTTTCAAAGCTACAATTTTTGTACATAGATTAAATCTAACTAATCTACTTAACCTAACCTATATCTAAGATTTGCGCTTGTGGCATTGTACCGAGGATGTTAAATTGGATTCCACTTATCCGGCCTAATAAAAAATATTTTGATACCGTGTGACACATTTTGAAAACCAATTTGATATCAGCGTGTTTACTGTATTTTCTATGATATTTTATACCCGACCCGTATTCTTTGATCGAAAGTGTATTTTATTAAAAACCCGCCCCGGCTTCGCACGAGTACTATTTTATTTATTTATTTAATCTTTATTGCACAAATAAAATTGTACAAAGGGCGGACTTAATGCCAGATGACATTCTCTACCAGTCAACCATCAGGCCAAACAGAAAAAAACTGTGGTGCGGGATATAGGTACCTACGTGTAAAAATCAAAAAAGAAAAAAAAAGGTAACAAAAAAAAATACATAATTATAAATATTATAATATTAAGTTATATACAAAATACATTTACATACATAAACATATATACTTACATAAATATACACACAACAAACCTGCTACTACATCACAAAAAAACCGGCCAAGTGCGAGTCGGACTCGCACGCGAAGGGTTCCGTACCATTATCAATTTATCATTAAACAAATACAGTTAAATCAACCTACCTCAAAAACTATAGGAGATAATTTAATCAAACCAAAAATCGTTGATAGAGTTTATTAATGTGCATAACATATATTTTTTTCAGAATTTTTTATCGCGCGGTTTAAAAAATAAAGGGGGGGGGGACACATTTTTCAGACTTTGAGAGTTGATATCTCGAAAACGATTTGCTTAAATAAAAATGAGATTTATAAACCTTCATGTCATTTTTAAAGACCTTTCTATTTATACCCCACACGCTTATATACAACAAAAATTTTTTTTCTATCCCTCAGTTACATGTATGGAGGGCCCCCACCCCAATGGTTTTTTTTACAATTTAGTATCATAATCCTTTAGCGGTTTATACAACACATACCCTTACCAAATTTCGTTACTGTAACATTTATAGTTTCCGAGTAAATCGGCTGTGACAGACGGACAGACGGACAGACGGACATGACGAATCTATAAGGGTTCCGTTTTTGCCATTTTGGCTACGGAACCCTAAAAACGATGAAGTTTATTGACGAGCTCTTTCCAAAAGGTGCCTACGCAACTTGCGTTTGAATAAAAATTTTGTCTCGGCTTGGCGAATGTCCAGAGGGAGAGCATTCCATAAGCGGATACGCAAACTACGGATTTTGATGAGGTTTTTTTTAATAGGTACCTATTAAAAAAACCTCATCAAAATCCGTTGCGTAGTTTTAAAGATTTAAGCGTACAAAGGGACATAGGGACAGAAAAAGTGAATTTATTTTATACTATGTAGTGATGTTCCCTGTCTTAGCTGTGTTATTACATAGTTCGTGAAAGTAGTCCAACTAAAAATAAATTGTCAGCCTCCGTAGCTTAGTTGGTAGTGAAGTGACCCTGCCTACGAAGCTGGAGGTTCCTGGTGCGAATCTCGCTGAGGGCATTATTTTTGTATTTATTTATCACAAGTATTTCGTCCTTGGTCGTGACTGTGTAATTTCAGTATACATATGTGTCTATCTATTATTATATCGTTGTTTGGTACCCGTAACACAAGCCATAATTGAGCTTACCGCGGGAAGGGTCGATTTGTGTAAGATCTCTCAAGATATTTGGGCCAATTATTATTATTAACTTTTCGATCGACACTCTTTCATCCCGTAGCGCAGGTGACAATTTCATTAAGTTCGCTAGAAAAAATGCTTATAAATTGTACATGCGTTAGGCCCCACAAGTTCACATCGATACATTTAGGTTCCAACAGTTTTTCATTGTAAATATGTGTATAGTAAGTAAAAGTAACGCAGGAGAAAGTATGTCGATCGAAAAGTTGATTCGCCCATTTATTATTTATTTAAAGGGAAATATTAATAGCCCAAATGATGTAGGTACTAACAAATACATTACAAGATAACAATCCCCGAAATAAATGCAATTGGTATCAGCAATGGCAGAGGCCGTGAATTTTATTCAGCGAGTCAAGGCTACGAGTCATTGGCACGGCGGGGCCCTGCCAACCTCCAAATTAATGCCGCTTTATTTAGAAAACTATAAACTACGAACCAAATAGTATGGCCGTGGCCGTGAACTCAGTTCTACTTCATGTGATTCACAAAGGTTAACGATTGCCCTAATCTGGCACAGTAGTGATAAAGTCGCTAGTACCAACACTCTTCAACTTCAACTACCTATTTTTTAAACCGACTGCATAAAGAAGGAGGAGGTTCTTAATTCGACTGCCTCCGTAGCCTAGTTGGTAGTGACCCTGCCTTCTAACGTTCCGGGTTCGAATCCCGGCGAGGGCATTATTTGTGTATTTATTTATCACAAATATATGTCCCTTGGTCATGACATGACTGTCCATGTATTTAAGTATCTATATGTATCTATCAATTATATATATCGTCGCCTGGTACGCACATCACAAGCCTTAATTGAGCTTACCGTGGGACTAGTTCGATTTGTGTAAGATGTTCCAAGATATTTATTTATTTACTGTACGTTTTTTATGTTACCTCAGAACTTCCGACTGGGTGAACCAATTTTTATGTTTTTATTTTAAACCCATTTTAATTTGGTCCAATTATGACAATGGCATCTATGAAAAATCCATATATTTGCATTAAGCATATGCATGACAAATTGATGAATTGACGAATTGAAAAGTGGAATTCCCTTCTAAGTAAGTACAGTAATACCCCGCTTTACGCGACCCCGATTAACGCGGATTCGCTATAACGCGGTTTTTAAATTTAGATTAGTAAAACCCCCTTATTCATAAACGTTTGTTAACAAGCCGCTAATAATTGTTTGTCCCTTTTGCTCTTATGGACACATTGTTAAGACCGAAAGGGACAAATAATTATTAGCGGCTTGTTAAGTTAACAAACTTTTATGAATAAGGGGGTAAATTGATATCTGGTTGGTTATTATCTTCCGCACGGTATAGCGCGCCACCTCGGATCTCATTATTTTACCTCCTGACAGTAAGTATTATTACATTATTTAGTGTTTTAAGTGAAACTAGTGCACTATAAATACACAAATATAACGAAAATGCTTGAATTTGGTACTTTATTACGAGACCCCGATATACGCGAAATTCACTTTACGCTATTTTCTCTAAGGGCCTTATCACACTTGCGATTTACAAGCGATTTGAAAGCGAAGCGTACGCGCGGCGTGTTCGTCGCGTGCCCGCAACCAATTACGCCGCGAGCGACTGCGTGACGAATACGCCGCGACTGCGCACCGAGTTTCCCGCTTCAAGAGTTGGTATCCATTATGTAATAGTAAATATTATTAGTGACTGTCCAAGATTCAGATCACTCTGAGCGATTTACTGACGGCTGAGCAGCGTATTCGTTACGCGATCGCGGCAAAATCGCAATGCACTCGCGGCGAATCGGTCAAGGGCACGCGACGAACACGCCGCGCGTACGCTTCGCTTGTAAATAGCAAGTGTGATAAGGCCCTTAATGTCACGCTAATTGGGTGTCCCTATCCCTATGTCCCTTGGTTGTTTTATTATATTATTTTAAAAGTGAAAATGCTCATATACGGCAAACAAATCTTACTTTTAGTTTCAATCCCAAGATTCACAGTTACTTATCTCAATTTACAATTTTGAAGCCTAGAATATGATTACAAGATGTCTGGGATTCAACATAATATTATGTAGAATCGATTTCTATACGCAAGCAGGCAGGTGCCGTGACTAATGGGATTCCGAGTGGAATATGGGAAATGTATGGAAAATGAGGAAGCTGAGGTATTTACCCTTACTATTCGTTTTAGTAACATGAATTGCTAACATCTGCTCTGACAATATATTTGTGTACTCGCCGCGAATCTGTGAAACTGTCTATGACCCTTAATGTAAATGTTGCGATGGGGAATATAAATAGCGTAAATTGAGCTAAATTAAGAAGAACTACAGAAATTGCACAAATTAGTACATTACGATAACTGCGAAAAAAAATAATTTTGAAACGAATGGCGATAAATTAAAACACAAAGAATTAGATACGAATTTCCTTTTCGTAGGTACGTGTACGTGTATCGTACGTCGTACGACGTTGTTCATCAATTACAGATGGTCCTCCGAAGTTTTCTACCTGACAATAAAAAGCACCATCCGTAGTGAAAAAGTTATTTTTATGTTTAATTGTTACAAAAAATGTATTTTTTTATGATTACTGAAGGGTCCTCTTTTTCTAGATGTTTGCTAAATAACACAAATTACTATTTGATAGCATAGGTATAAATTAGTACCTATATACATTGATGCCAACATTTACATGTACTAGATGGTATAATTTAATCACAGGATAATACACAAAGATGCCTATATCGTAGGTACTTGGTTTCGAGCCCGAAACCTCCAATCTAATTTTGAGCGATAAAAAATATTCAAATACCTCATGTCTTAAAATACTAAAATGGTCCGAATATTCGAAGTTTTCGAAGATTCGAATTGCAAGCGCTAGTTCCTCAACTCGTAGTAATGGCTGGGGTTCCTTAGGGTGTACGCCGTCGCGAGAGGCCCGTAAGGACGCCTTCCCAAAATAGAGGCCACTTTTGTTGTTCGCCGAAGCGACGCCAACTGGTTTACAAACTCGGCCTTATTTGAGAGGCGCTAACTCCCTGACTGGAGACGGAATCCACGACCATCAAACATGGCCATACCATGTGATTTGGCCATCGACTGAGAAACCTTTTGTTGGAAAATCCCTTATACTCTGTTGACGAATATATGGATTTAAGATTTTGATTGTATTGACATTTTACCATATTTATTTTAAATTTAAATTTAATTTAATGACGATCCTTATAGGGAGATAAATTTGTAACTAGAGTTTTTATTTATTTGTGTACCTTTTGACTATGACGATTCTTTTTGGGAGACATAAATTGTAATATAGATTATAAATTGTTGTTTTTTGTTATTAATAAAATTAATAGTTTTTTTTTTATTTTTTGTTTATTGGCGATTCTTATTGGGAGATATAACATAATTCTTTTATTTGACATTTGTTATATATGAAGATTGATTAATTATTTTTATTTTAGAATATTATTGACGATATGACGATCATAAAAGAAATTCTGTTAAATTTGACATTTATGTAAATTTAGCCTGTAATTCTCTTTTATGAAATAAATAAATCTAAATCTACTTAAATACATAGACAACCATGACCAAGGGACATACATAGGTATATCTCTCAAAGGTTAGCTGGAAGAGATCCCTTATAGGGATAAGTTCGCCTTTGTACCTAAATTTCTGTATAGCTAGTTTTGTAACATTATGTGTACAATAAAGTGATTTACTACTACTACTACTATATTTGTGATAAATAAATACACAAATAATGCCCTCGCCGGGATTTGAACCCGGAACCTCCAGCTTCGTGGGCAGGGTCACTATCAACTAGGCTACGGAGGCTAACGAATAGTAATACCAATGAAGAGTTTGTAAAAACGAGCAATAGCTGCCCATGCAAATCCTCCTTATAGGTAATATTAAATTATGTATAACCATCGTAAGTTCTAATTTTAAAACAGACCGTATGCTCGTAGTGTCATGGCGCTATAAATCAATCCTCAAAGTTACCAGGGGATATTTAGCACAAAATTTAACGCATAAACATATTGGCTTATTAAAAAACTATGGCATAACAAGCTAAATGTTTAACACGTGATAAAGTTCAATGTACAGATTGTATGTACAATAAGTGCGAATCCGCTGAATAAAAAGTTTATATAGTCTAAGTATATAGTTGCAGATGATCGCGTGGCCGTGAACCCCGGCGGTTGGTTTATCTGGCAGATGGGGACCCAGATGTTTGCCAAAACGACACTGATAACGTAAAACTGGTACTGTACCTACTTAGGCCTTTATGCTTCGATTGAACGTGACTTCAGCTCGGTAATTGTACTTTTACAAATATTTTAGTCTATATATTATAAATATGTCTCACTGCTGGACACGCTAGCACAACGGGTGGGAAACTTCAAATACTTACCTAACTTACCTTTGATTTTTTTCGCGGATGTATGCAGGTATCCTTTTCAGCCTCTGTAGCCTAGTTGGTAGTGACCCTGCCTACAAAGCTGGAGGTTCCGGGTTCGAATCCCGGCGAGGGCATTATTTGTGTATTTATTTATCACAAATATTTGTTCCTTGGTCATGACTGTCTATGTATTTAAGTATCTATCAACATATACGTATATCGTCGCCTGGTACCCACATCACAAGCCTTAACTGAGCTTACCGTAGGACTAGGTCGATTTGTGTAAGATGTCCCAAGATAATTTATTATCCTCACGATTTTCTTCTTCACCGAGATCTAATGGTTAATATCAACTAATATTCTGTACATTCAAGGGCATTAACATATACAGGGTGTTTTTTTTTCGACCGTTCAAATTCTACGTAGTGAATGGTCATACTCACCAACTTTTACTATGGGGACAAAGTCGAAATCGCGAAAAAAAAATCAGCTGTTTCATACAAATTGGCGGCATTACGCCGGCCGAAATGTATGAAACAGCTGATTTTTTTTTCGCGATTTCGACTTTGTCCCCATAGTAAAAGTTGGTCAGTATGACCTACACATTCACTACGTAGAATTTGAACGGTCGAAAAAAAACACCCTGTATATACTTCTCCATACTGATCCCTTACAAATGTGTCTATGTATAAATGCCCTCGACTGTACCTAAGTACATAAGTTCTGAATAAACTGATTGGTACGAGCCAGGATTGAACACACGACCTCCGGGTTGAAAGTCAAACGTCTATACCACGGGACACCGCAACTCTCCATCATCATCACCATCACATCACCATCGTCAATCAATGCTTCTATATATTCTTCTTCCCGGTTACCATTTGAACTAAAATTTCATAAACTTGGAATCGTAATTTACAAGCAATTTGGTTAAGGTCAACCGTAAGGCAGATAAGCCTGCCTCGAACTTCAAAATTCGTTAATTTCGAGGATTTGTCTCCGCCACTCCAACGAAAGCCATCATTAGAGTGACAGAGACAAATCTTCGAAAAGTTCGCGCTAGGGCCGCTGTGTCAAAACTGGCCTGCTGCCGCGAACATCGAAGTTCGCAAATTTCGATGATTTTTCTCTGTCACTCTAATGACACCTTCGTGGGAGTGACAGAGATAAATCTCCGAAATTTACGAATTCGTTATTCGCGGTAGCAGGCCAGGGTGCTTAGCCAAGTTGCCAATCGCTAACGCTTGATAGCGTATCGTAGGTTTCCCTCTCTGTCACTCTTTCATATTAGTGCGACAAAGACAGTTAGCTGCCTTTCGTTTACGATGGACGATTAAGCGCTAGCGATTGGCAACTTGGCTAAGCACCCAGAACCCCTCATTTTGCCTCCCAGTGTTCGTTAACATTATGCCGACGCGTAAATTCGCCACGCCGCGCAGACACGTTCTTATAAATAAATAATCAACCATCATCATCATAAACTTAAGAGATTCTCTTGTTGGTGGAGTAACTTCACTGAAAAAAATGCTAATTTCGATTTATCATCATCATCAGCTTATGTTAGTCCACTGCTGGACGTAGGCCTCTCCTATTAACTATGCGTATAGACCCATTAGGAGGTAAATGCCCATAATCGCCACGCTGGGCAAGCGGATTGGCGATCGCAGTAACATTACTGCGATCGCCAATCCGTCATCATAGTGGCCGTCATCATAGTGGACACATGTCCACTATGATGACGCTGCTGCCCATCATCAATCTTGTAAAATGGTCAGCGACACTTCAATCCCTTAGTCGACTCTTACGACACCCGCAGGAGGAGTCGGGGTGGTGACAAATGTATTCTTACTGCCGTCACCACACGGCATTTGGATTTATCAGATCTTGCGTAATTCTAACCGGAAATTAAGGTTGAATTCGGTCCTATCACAATTTTTTTTATTTTACCAAACTTTTTATGTTGGCTTACTACTAAATTAATTTGGTTGTACACCAGTTTGGTATAATGTACAATGTTCTTTGTTGATTTAACCAGAACTTTTTAGTTTTGTAAATTTGATAGCAAGGACTTGTTACATATCAAAATTTCCTCGTAATATAGCCAACCTAAGTCACTTTGGTAAATATTTTTTTCAGTGTTCCAGCCCTCGCTATCTTGCGCTAGCACTTTGATACGTGTTAGGGTCCTTCAGTCCAGCCAGGCCACAGGGACGTTCAGTCAAAGAGGACTGTATCAAAATAGACTGGTTTATTCCGCCTTAAATACATAGAGAATCCTGGCCAAACAATTATAAATAAAATAATTATTTATAATTGATAACACATATTTCTAAATTCTCATCAAACATTGTCAAAGGAAACTAACGATTAAATTCTCATGAAAGTTCTCGGAAACTTTCGAGTCTGTTCCTGCTATTTCAAGAATGTTCCACAACTTGTACATTAAGTACTAATAAGGTACTTTCCCGTTACGCTTAAATACGAATTTACAAGTGCGATTGAGGGATAAGAGGGCAATAGATATACCCGGGTCGAACGCAATTTAAGGACAAAATAAGTGCGGATTATTGCACAGCGTTTTGATCTATAAATTATAGCATAGGTCGAAATCTATGGAATCAAAGCAAATCTATCAGCAATAATTAATACTCGTAATATCGTGTAATTAACATTCTCACATACTGCGATAAAGAGTTTAGTGACTGGCTCGGACTCCCAATGAAAACGCTCAAAAGAAAGCCGACATAATACCCAATACCCATTCCACAGATCACCATCAGTGCATGCCTTTACCGTTTATCGTGTTACTCATCACTTTTTCACTTGCATAATAGGTACTTCTTAGAACCTGGACTACTACCACGAAAATCGAAATTCGTATATTTCGAGGATTTTTCTGTCACTCTAATGAAGGCGTCATCAGAGAGAGACAAATCCTCGAAATTTGCGGATTTCGAAGTCAAGCAGATTTCGCGGTAGGGCCTGACGGCAACAACGACAAACGATTAACTGGACCATCATAAGCCTACAGGATGAAGCATGTAAATAAATGGGTCAAAATTATTTTCGTTGTGTTATTTTGTGTCCCTAAAAAACGTGACACGGTGGTGATTTTTGTATGGATGATGTTTTGTTTTCAATGTCTGAAGTATGGATTAAAATCAAGCTGAAAAAGAAATACAAGTGCACCGGATTTTTAAAAAATACTTAGTCGAAACAGTAACTAAAAGCGTGACAGAGTGGTGTGAAACAAGACAACGAAAAGAATTTTGACCCAAATATAATGGCACTTTTTTATCCTTGACACGATTTGGCCTTCCCCCAAGGAATAGTCAGCGTCAAATACTTTGCAGCAGCCTAAGCCCTTTATTCATAAACGTCTCCTAACTTCATCATCATCATCATCATATCAGCCGAAAGACGTCCACCCTCCCCCAAAGATTGCCACAAAGACCACTCTGTCACGCAACTTAGCAAGCCAATAATTATTCTTTGTTCCTTTCGGACTTAGGCGTTGTAACAGTGTGGTCCCGTTCCCGTTGAACCGGCGTAGGGTCCAATGGCATCTACGAGTATTTAATTTTGTTTATATTTTTATGCGGTGTCTAGTGTACATCTGTGGTTGGGCACAATAATGATTACGTGAGCGCGATGCCAGATTCATACACCTGGCAAAAAGTATTTTGCCTGTAGCGCGTACCGGAATATGCCTTCACACCCGTTTGTAAAATTGAACACACGCGTCGACGTGGTAAACTTAAGTTACGGACTGTACATACGTCATTCCTCACTGATTCGATTAGGTACGCAGAATAAAAGCATCATATAAGCACATTCCTATTCCTTTTGGAAGGCATTAAATGGAGCAGGTTTTGGAGTCTCTCAGCGTAGATTACACACATCACCTGGTCATGGGTGACCTCAATACGGACCTTTGTAAGGACTCGCCGCACAGCCGTAAATTGAAGTTGTTACTACAGTCTGTCAATTTCTCTCTCCTACCGCTTGATCCGACTCATCACACTGCTACTGCTGACACGTGGCTAGATGTCTTTATAACGTCCTCTCCTGATCTTGTTGTGAAGCATGGACAGTTCTTGGCGCCGTGTTTTTCTCACCATGATCTTGTGTATGCCAGTTATAAAATTAAACCGCCAAAATGCAAACCATTACTTGTCTCTATGCGTAGCTTCACCAAGATAGACTCTGACGCTCTTTTGAGTGATGCCACAGCTGTTGACTGGTCTCACGTGCATTCTGCCACTTCCACTGACGACAAGGTATCCCTTTTTAATGCAGTTTTATTGAGGCTTTTTGATAAACATGCACCTGTTCGTGTTGTCCGTGTCAGGCGTCCTCCAGCACCCTGGATTACGGAAGGTGTTAGAATGGCTATGAGGAAAAGGGACCGTACTTTTAGAGTGTATAAACGAGACCGTACCGATGATAACTGGACGTTTTTCAAGAAAGCCCGAAACCGGTGTAATCAAATGGTGCGCGCAGCGAAACGTCGTTTTTTTCATCACAATGTTTCATCCTCTTCTATGGCTGACGTATGGAAGTTCCTGAGGTCATTGGGCTTAGGGAAGCAATCAAAAGGTTTCGATGCCACACGTTTCACGCTCAATGATTTGAATGAGCACTTTTCATCTGCCCTATTGGTTAACGACAACATTAAGGCCGCTACTCTGTCTCTTATTTCAAATCTACCCTCTTTTTTGTCATCTTTTTTTTCTTCTAACCCTACATCTCAGACAGATGTAAAGAAGATCATACAGGCTATAAAATCGAAAGCTGTTGGTTGTGATGATGTGAGTCGTCATATGTTGGTAGCGGTCCTGGATTGTGTGCTTCCAGTGATTACTCACATCATCAATTTTTCTTTAGTAAATGGCGAATTTCCTGCCCTTTGGCGGAAGGCTTTTGTTATTCCTCTCCCGAAAGTTGATGACCCCATTTCTCCTGGCAGTTTCCGGCCCATTTCTATCCTCCCTTTCCTTTCGAAAATCGCTGAAGCGGTGGCTCACAAACAGCTTTCTCACTTTATTCACTCCCATAAACTGTTGAGCCCTTTTCAATCTGGTTTTCGTCCAAATCATAGCACCTGCACTGCGCTTATTAAGGTGACCGATGACGTGAGGCGTGGTATGGACAATCAAATGGTCACCGTATTGGTTCTAATTGATTTTTCGAACGCTTTTAATACGGTTGACCATGATATTCTCCTTGCCCTGCTCAAACATTTACATATTTCCCCATCCGCCTTAAATTGGTTCCGTGCTTACCTTGTGGGCCGTCAGCAAGCTGTTCGAGTCGATAAAACCCTTTCTGACTGGTGTGACCTTGCTACTGGCGTTCCTCAGGGTGGTATCCTTTCTCCTCTTCTCTTTTCCACTTTTATTAATTTTATAACTCCTGAGTTTCGCTGCGCTTACCACTTGTATGCTGATGACCTGCAACTTTACGACCAATGCAAAGTGACCGAAATTGCCGCATCCATTGAGAAATTGAACGGGGATCTCTTGCACATAAAACTGTGGTCGGAGAAGTTTGGACTGTTTGTTAATCCAGCTAAATGTCAGGCCATTATCATTGGTGGCTCCAAGCAACTTGCTAAACTTGACCTTGATGCAGTTGAGCCGGTGCTTTTCAACGGCGGTCCTATTCCATTTAGCCATACTGTCAAGGATCTGGGTGTGCATTTAGACTGCACTCTGTGCTGGAGACCCCAAGTTGCCGAGATCAGCCGGAAGGTATTGGGATCCCTTCACTCCCTGAACAAACTCAAGCACTTTTTGCCAATTAAGACGAAGGTGTTATTAGTCAACACTTTAATACTGCCGATTATTGACTATGGTGATGTGTGTTATCCTGATTTAAGCGAGGAGCTTCTTAACAAGTTGGACAGATTACTTAACAGCTGTATCCGTTTCATTTTTTGCCTCCGGAAATATGACCACGTTTCTGAATTTCGCACGCAGCTCGGGTGGTTTCCCATTCGTCAGCGGCGAAACATTCGCCTGCTTTGTACTCTTTTTTCAATCCTTAATGACTCTCAATCCCCTGAATATCTCAAATCCTTCTTTCACTTTTATGGTGCCTCTTTTGATCGTCATTTCCGTTCCTCCGGCAATCTATCTCTCTCTATCCCACTCCATCGCACTGGCTTTATGTCTGATTCGTTTACCATTCGAGCTGCTCGTCTCTGGAACGGTCTTCCCGCAAACATCAGGAAAGCGCCGAACAAATACGCCTTTAAAAAATCTGTTCGTGGTTTCTTTGCTGGTAGATAAAAGTTAAATAATGTTTAATACTACTTTTATTGGGTATATAGTATATATTATTTATTAATGTATGTATAATATATGTATTCATATAAATATTATGTATATGTGTATTTTAGTATTCTTAGTATTTTATTTGTTTTTGAGACTATGCTTTGTTTTCATTAACTTAATTTTATTAATGTTTTGTTAATGCACCGCCTACAATCTTTCTGCTTTGCCTCAAGGTTGACTGGTAGAGAATGCCGTATGGCATTAAGTTCGCCTTTTGTACTATAAGTTTTTCTTTTGTGCAATAAAGATTAAATAAATAAATAAATAAATAAATATAGGTGCAAACTTGCAAGGTTCAATTGTGATTGGGCTAGACACGTCTGCCGAAATTGCCGAATGCACCCGGAGTGATGGGCCAAATTGGCAACCGAATGGTCTCCTCAGGTTAGCTATGAGTTGCGATAAAAAATATAGATTTACAAACGGACTACCTCCTAAGACACAGCCATACATAAGAGAAATATCCAAAATTTGTCATTGACATTTTTATAACTAGTCGGAAGGAAATAAAGTTGATTGTAGTTTTTCCGAAAATGTTATGGGGCAAAACAAATAAAACTCTGTTCTATTTGAATGGAATTTGAATTTGGCCGATGTTAAATTAATAAATACTAAACTACTAAACTGGAGCGGCGGCCACGTACCGTAAGGCGCAGCGTGGGTAGGCCCCCCACAAGGTGGACTGATGACCTGGTGATGGTCGCAGGAGTCCGCTGGATGCGGGTGGCATAGGACCGGTCATTGTGGCAATCTTTGGGGGAGGCCTATGTTCAGCAGTGGACGTCCTTCAGCTGACATGGTGATGATGATGACGAAACTACTAAAGCTAGGATTAGGGTTGCCTGATTTTGTATGGAGGTATACAGTAATTGGCCAAAACGGAAGACCTGAGTATGCTTAGCACATGATTGGTATATCAGTATATCGCCGCGAGATAGATTGTCCATCTTTTACTAACTATATGAATAAAAGAGGGATGGATAGCCTATCTCGCGGCGACATATTGTCGCACTATATAATCATGTGCTAAGTCTACAGCGCTGCATGGCTCTGCTGGCAAAATGCTGCAGTTTTGGCCATTTCGGGACAAAATTTCGTGTTTACTGTTTTGTTTTGTTTGTACTGTTCTTGTCTCGAATAAACGTTTTTTCTTTCTTTCAGTATAGAAAAAATACAGAATCTGGAAGGTAATAGCATAATAGGAGATAAATAAATAAATATCTTGGGACATCTTACACAAATCGACCGAATGTGTCTCGTTCTCGTAAATATAGTACGAATAGGACCTATTTAGAAGTAAAATACAGTACAATACTTTATATTTTAGTACATCTAATCTAAGTAATTCTTTAATTTCTCGTCATCCTACCTCCCTACGAGGGCATTTTGTGTTTTTCACTAATATTTGTTCCTTGATCGTTACGTTGTTTTTATACCTACATAAAGGGTGTACCGATAAAAAACTGTAAATATCAAATAATAAAATCGGATCGATATAGTTAAGGTAGCTATAATTTCAAGCTTTGGAAATTAACCAGAAAGTCTTAACTTAACTGACTGTAGTACTTTTGTGTCACTACTGCTTTTCAGGTACTCACAGCACAGCTTCTTCGAAACCTCTTACAAACTCTCTTTTCCGTACATTTTTTTATTTTTTTGTATGCAGTTTTCTAAATTATGAGACTGTCGTCAATATATCTGGCCATTCTTCCCGTGTTCCTTAAGATGTCCTTGACTTATGCATAATAGCCTTGATACTTTTGACACTGATTTCGCTTCATAAAACTATGCCAAAGAGACTAAAATTTGTATAGGATTAAATAATTGATTAAAGACCCATAGAAAATTCACATAATAAGTGACATAATTTCCTTCACAGAGTATTACTGCGCCCAAGGCAAGGGTATATTAAAAAAAACATGGAGATTAGCCAGAACTATTGATCACTTCTACAGTACACGAAATCGTGCAGTGGAGAATAAAAAAAGAGCTTGTAAAAATAGATTTCGAAGGGGTTCTGGAGAACTTGTATTGTGAATACTGAAATCGCAGTAGCAACAAAACAGGCCAAGTGCGAGTTGGACTCGCGCGCGAAGGGTTCCGTACCATTATCAATTTATTATTTAAAAAATACAGTTAAATCAACCTACCTCAAAAACTGTAGGAGATAATTTAATCAAACCAAAAATCGTTGATAGAGTTTATTAATGTGCATAACATATATTTTTTTTAGAATGTTATATCGCATAGTTTAAAAAATAGGGGGGGGGAACACATTTTTCAGACTTTGAGAGCTGATATCTCGAAAACGATTTGCTTAAATAAAAATGAGATTTATAAACCTTCATATCATTTTCAAAGACCTTTCTATTAATATCCCACATGCTTATATACAACTAAAAAAATGTTCTATCCCCCAGTCACATGTATGGGGCGGCCCCACCCCAATGGTTTTTTTTACTATTTAGTATCATAATCCTGTAGGGGTTCATACAACACATATCCTTACCAAATTTCGTTACTGTGGCATTTATAGTTTCCGAGTAAATCGGCTGTGACAGACGGACAGACGGACAGACGAACAGATGGACATGACGAATCTATAAGGGTTCCGTTTTTGCCATTTTGGCTACGGAACCCTAAAAAAGGACCAAAGTTAGCTAATTTAAGACCTCCTAGTTAATTACAAAAGCCAGAAATTACAGCTTTTTAACTATATTGACCTGATTTTTTCATTTAAATTTGCCAGTTTTTTATCGGTACGCCCCTTATGTATTTAAGTACTACGTAACGGATGTAATTCGAGTGGCGTGGAAATGAAAATAAATTGGATTAATCGCCCCTCAAGCTCTAAACAAATAAGTAGGTACAATGTATAAATAAAAACATGGTTCAATCAGTTCTCATTAATCGATGAAAAGTGTACAAAGAAGTTAAGAGTAATGTCCTGTAGTGCAGCCACAGTGCAGCAAGCTTAGTGCAGTGTTGCCAGATATTCGCTTTTCCGCATTTTGCACCGCTTTTTTGACAGTGATTCGCTCTATCGAATATTATAAAATATTCTTACACAAATCGATCCGAATCGATAATCCCACGGTAAACTCAATTAAGGCTTGTGACGTGGGTACCAAGGGACGATATATAATAGGTAGATAAATACATACCCAATACCCAGCCACGAGCCACAACCAGGAAACAAATAACTTGTATTTGTGATAAATAAATACACAAATAATGCTCTCGCCGGGATTCGAACCCAGAACCTCCAGCTTCGTAGGCAGGATCACTACCAACTAGGCTACAGAGTATGACAACATTTTTACTAATGCAAGTAATGCAGATTGTTTTAGTTATGGTCTTATGGTCAATCTCATAGAATACTTTGTTACGAAGGGGTACTTAATTGGTTAGAGATTCAGTGCGCTTTTTCGACTATGATCCGACTTTATTTAACGCAGAACCTGTTGTTTCGGGTATGGTTAATTTAATATAATTACGAAGGGGTATAAATATATTAATATAGCGATTGTGTTAATGATGGTCGGAGGTCGGAGTTTGTTTTTGAAGATCCGTACCTATTTAAAGTTCGTCTCCGACTTTGTGCGTTTCGCCGTTTGGCAACACTGGCCTACTTCCGCGAACTTCAAAATTCGTACATTTTGAAATTTCCAATCTCTGTCGAATCTTTGAATTTTACGGATTTTGGAATTGAAATTCGCGGGTCGCATATTGTCGGGGATAATGCAATACCGCGTAACTAACAAATTCAATTAGACTCAATTTGAGTAATTGTTTGATATTTGAACTCTATCTGCGTTGGAGGTTACACGGTATTGCACTATACCCGATGATATACAAGGGCTGCCACCCGTCTGGGTTTTCCTCGGATTTGTTCTAGTTTTGGATGCCGCCCGTGGGTCGTCCGCGTGGGGATAAGGGAAAAGGGATATTTTCCGTAACTCGTTGAGTTAAGTACCTATTTATCATGAAATAAAACTATGAAAACGGATAAACTCGCGTATATTAACTAATTTTAACTTCATTCCGACGTTTCGAACACTTTACAGGGTTCGTGGTCTGCGGATGACTGACAATGGAGGAAATTTGATAGATCTACCTCCATCAAAATAAGAAAGATAAGTACAAAACTACCCACCAAAGAAAAATTACTAAACCACAGACAATAAATTTTAAGGGTGGATGTACATACAAAATTTGCAAATTAAGCTAGTTATTCATTACAAATATTTTCAGAATGAAGACAAGAGACAATAGTAGATTGTTCAACGAGGGACTAAAACAGGCCATTATGACACGAGATATTTATCCACCCGAGCGTAGCGAGGGTGGATGTAGTTCGAGTGTCATTATGGCTGTTTAGTCCCGAATTAAACACTCTACTTTTCACTTAGAATGCGAGGAAAAAAGCTACGTTCTACATAATCTCAGTATTAATTAACAGAAAGAACAAATAAGAAACAAAAAAAATATATGTTCTGCGATGTCAAAACTTCCGATTTCTTCGGAACATGGCCACTTTACTATAGATTCGCAAACTTTTTCAAGTTATAGGTATGGTTTAGTTGGAGTATGGTTTTAAGCTTCTTAGATTTTTCATCAAAATATGTCAGAAATACGCCTTCCATAAATGATGTTGGTACCTACCTAATTTGCTTTCCAGTTTTCCAATCCATAAAAGTTTGATACGCTTTTGAATATATTACACTAGATTTCGGCGGCAAAAGATTTTGCACCACCTCTTTTGCATTCTTCTTCATTCTGGAGTAAGGCGTTAATACTTCTTCATCGCATGACGTGACATCGTAAATTATATAACTACGATTTGAACAATATTACTTATGGACAAAAACACAAAAAATAAGCAATCAAATTCGTTCCGCGTTTAAGTTTTTATCTGTATTCCTTTTTCGAAATATGACGCTTTAAATACTTGCATATTTAGCCAACGAATTGGAGCTAACTACATAACTATTTTGAAGCTAATTGGTTATTAAAAAATAAGTAATAAATTGGATTCAATCTTAATCATATATTAAACAAGTATTAAATATACATGTATATCAAGAAAATAAATCGATTCTCCTTAATATTTTTTCCCGATTGACATTTTGAGGTTATTTTCAATGTCAATAACCGTTCGTTCAAAAATCATAAACACTAGAAATGGCTGTTTAGGGGTTTCCAAAGTCAATTAAAAAAAAGTTTAGAGGTTGTATCCACGGCATGCACAAAAGTGGTCCATACACAAGCACTGAAAATGGCGACTATCCTTTATTCTTGAACACCGTGAGTGTGGCTGTTTACGGGTTTCCAACGTCAATTAAAAAAAAAATACTTTAGTCCCTAGAGATTAATAAAGAGTTTTAGTCCCGATATGCAGGGACTAAAATAACATTTTAAGAGCATGAGAAGTGAAAAATAAATAATCTACGCCGGTTCTATCCCTACGCCACTGCCTGAGAAGTATTTCCTTCCTTTGTATGATTGTATTGTTAGGAAGGTATCCCAAAATTGGGACCGGCAAGAAACTCAGCGGGACAACTCTTTTCAAAAAACATTTGTAGTACATCTTAAGATCATCATGCATTAAACCAAAACATACAATTTTGATTAATAAGGAAATTTAAAATAATTTTGAAAAAATTTGAAAAAATTTGAATTTTGAAAAAAATTATTTTAAATTTCCTTATTAATCAAACACTACTGTACTACAAATGTTTTTTGAAAAGAGTTGTCCCGCTGAGTTTCTTGCCGGTCCCAATTTTGGGATACCTTCCTAACAATACAATCATACAAAGGAAGGAAATACTTCTCAGGCAGTGGCGTAGGGATAGAACCGGCGTAGATTATTTATTTTGTCTCTTGTTTTCATTCTGAAAATATTTGTAATGAATAACTAGCTTAATTTGCAAATTTTGTATGTACATCCATCCTTAAAATTTATTGTCTGTGGTTTAGTAATTTTTCTTTGGTGGGTAGTTTTGTACTTATCTTTCTTATTTTGATGGAGGTAGATCTATCAAATTTCCTCCATTGTCAGTCATCCGCAGACCACGAACCCTGTAAAGTGTTCGAAACGTCGGAATGAAGTTAAAATTAGTTAATATACGCGAGTTTATCCGTTTTCATAGTTTTATTTCATGAGTAATCCTCGCGGTAACCGAAGAAAATATTACCTATTTATCGTTATTATACTATTATTGTGTACAAAGTCCGATGAAATAGTACATTGTGCATCAAGGGAGGTAAGTACATACGGAATTCTCGAGTCGAAACTCGAGTCATAAAATCCCTCCACCTGACGGCGTCGGGCTTCTAACACTCTCGTTAGTATTCCGCTTACCGACCGTAATGCATACAATGTTTTTCATCACACTTGCCGACAAAAAAAAAGTTTTAAGACATAATATTATTAAATGACGTACTGACATTTATTTCTATTACAACCTAGGGGATTTCACTTTTCTATTATTCCCGCTACGCACGCAAGCAATGTCGTGCTTAGACAGCAAGTGTGATGAAAAAATAGATTTCAGCTAAACGTCCATATTTTTCGAGTCTTTATCCTAGTTTTAGAAATTTCGAGATGGCAGCCCTCACATGCCACGGGCGCGGCTACGCAGACTCTCACACTTTTTGCGCAGCGAAGGTCGGTCGAGGCAAGCCACGAGCTATCTAGAATTCCAACCGCTATGAATGAATAGTTGCCCGACTAGTCTGCGCCCGCGCCTGCGCATACTAAGCAACTCGAGATTAATTTGACAACAAACATTTAAAAGTTCGCAAAAACCGGAATGGAACCGGCACCCGCCCCGTGGGAAACGATCGGAACGTTTTGTCTCCGATGATTGTCCGATATAATTGATGTTACGAGTGTTCGCGTTTATTTTGCGCTTCATAGCGTGCTGTGAGGGCAATTTGGCGAGCCTTTTTTAACACGACGCCATTTTGGGCGTCCAGCATGCAATCCGGACTGCGGATGTTATCGGCATACATTCGTTTGTCTTCGTAAAAGTCCGCCGATAATTATCAAATTATCTGCCAACCTGTTCAGGAGTCTCGAGTCGGAGATAAGATAATTAGTCTTCCTTTAATAACAGATACCTATTTAGGAGTCTTAGGACGAAGGGCATCGGTGTCCGATACAAAATCCTGTGTCGCCAACTCGCCGTCGTATATCGCTTCGTAGGTATCAGACTCAAGAAGAAGCTACATGGGTTAAAATTCTTTTCGTTGCCTTGTTTCATACACTCCGTCACGCGTTGCTGTTTATACACAGTATATTAAAAAAATCCGGTGCACTATTTCTTTTTTACGCTAGATTTTAATCCATACATCAAAAATTAGAAACAAAACATCATCTCATGAATACAAAAATCACAAGTGTGTCACGTTTTTTAGGGACACACAATAAGACAACGAAAAGAATTTTGACCCAAATATCAAACACATATCGAAAATGATCCACAGACAAGGCCTAGCTCTAAAATAGATTGCTTGTTCAAAAATCATGTGATCATATTTTGGCGATTTCGCTCGCGAAACAGGCTCTGTTTAAATAAAAGTAGTTAAAAAAGGGACGGTAGTCCAGTACATATCACGTGCGCGCTACACGCTTGCTAAAAATGCTAAGTCCTAGTATAGCCAAGTATCAGTTTTCGAAAGGCAAGTCCACTATACTATGGCAGATTTGATCTTAGAAATTACAGTCAACGTCCGTCCCTACCACGAACACAGAAATTCGTAAATTTTGGGATTTCTTCTCTGTCACTCTAATGGCGCCTCCGTTGGAGACTGACAGAGACAAATCCCCGAAATTTACGAACCTCGGTATTCGCGGTAGCAGGCCAGAGTTACTGCACACAATATATTTTTCTTGCCTAAGAGCCGGACTCGCAAGTCCACAAGAAAGTTCACGCCATTTTAGGATGTAAGCGTGCGGCAATTAGCGATATAATGGCGTGAACTTTTTTGTACTTTGGCGAATGCGACTTTTGGGTACAGAATTACTAGGGTCATTCTTTGAAAATATGTCTGCGGTCTTAAGCATCTGTCCTATACAATATGTATGAAAAAGACAGAGGAATAAAACGCAACCGCAGACATTTTTTCCAAGAATTACCCACTAGAGCTTTTCCCAAAAAGTTTGTACATTGGGATCACGTCTTCTATATTTATAAAAATTGGTAGGCTGGTAGAGTCAATGATGCTGAACAAGATCCACTACATTTTCCAAATTATTTGTATGAAACGTTCCTTTTTTGTTACCAACAATTTATAGGAATCTGGTAACAAAAAAGGAAATATTGATGAGAATTGCAGACTAAGTACAGAGTGTGTGACGTTTTCTCTCCCTCTGTCATTCTTTTTACTCGACTGGCCAAAAAAGGAGTGTATTGTTTTCAGGGTTCATCTTCATCAGCCTATGATAGTCCACTGCTGGACGTAGGCCTCTACTATTAAATAATGGAATAAACGCATTACGAGGTAAACGCCCATAACCGCCACGCTGGGCAAGCGGATTGGCGATCGCAGTAATGTGTCCACTATGATGACGCTGCTGCCCATCATCAATCTTTTATCAAATAGTGATCAGTGACACTTCAATCCCTTAGTCGACTCTTACGACACCCGCAGGAGGAGTTGGGGTGGTGACAAATGTATTCTTACTGCCATCACCACACGGCTATGCCGTCACCATACGGCTAGCTGTCACCACACGGCTAGTTTTCAGGGTTCATGTTATACCTATGTGAGTGGGTACATTATGGGAGTTTATTCGTAGCCCTATAAATACGTAATGCTTCAACCGATTTTGATTTATGATATGAGGTATCGTTATAATCCTTATGGTACCACAAGTGCCATAGACTATTAAGGTATTTGTATATGTACTTTGTAATCTTGATTACAACACGTACCTACACGTAAAAAGTAATCGGATTACATTTTGCCCAACTGGGTCAAACACAAAATCATGTTGCGAGTCTTTCCGGTGGACTTTTCAAAAGTTAAGGGCTATGAGAGTAAAATTTCTTATTAAACCCTTATCCTCAGTTAAGTACTCCTTTCTTATTGAATCATATGATAAAGATCATGACTACACTCCTGACGGTTGTTTACTATTGGCCACAGGAAAGAGTGGCTCTACAGTTCAGCTGAACACGCACTTTTTCTTCCCTGTGGTCGATAGTTAACAGCCTGTGGACAGGTATAGTAATGATTCATCGTACAACGCAATGAACAGGGAGTACGTCTTAACGTAGATAAGGCTAAATATCATAAGAAAATCAAGCTTTATAGGCCTTAACTTTTAGATTGTCCACCGCAAAGACTCTGAACATCGGTTTACTTTGCAGCTAGTCGCCAGTTTACAGCTGGATTCTTTGAAACAGGCCCAGTGGGCTTCGTTAACTTGTTTAAAGGCAACTAATAGCTGTCAAGACAATTATAATACACAGTAAATATACTACATAATACTTTACAGCTATCCTACACAGTACTATAAATAACGAATTTAAAGATTTGTAAGATTAAGATGGCAAGCTGCGTATGCAAGCCTTTGGTGCGAAATGCGTACAGCATCCAGTACGACTAGCACGCTTAGCACATGACTGGTGCGACAGTATGTCGCTGCGAGATAGATTTCCCATCTTTTACTAACTATATTAATAAAAGAGGGACGGATAGTCTATCTCGCCGCGACATATTGTCACATCAATCATGCAGCCTACAGATATACCTGGAAGCTGGAAGCTTAGCCAAGTTGCCAATCGTCGTATCGTAGTTTCCTTCTCTGTCACTCTTTCGAATTAGTGCGACAAAGACAGTTAGCTGTCTTTCGTTTACGATTGACGATTAAGCGTTAGCGATTAGCAACTTATCTAAGCACTCTGGACTGCAGATTTATCTGAATTTGTACAGATTTTTGGGTCTCCTAGTAAGATTAGATATTGAGGCTATATTCGGATTTTTTGGTTTGCGGATTACGGTAAGTGAGCAATTGGATCAAAATTATTTTCGTTGTCTTATTTTGTGTCCCTAAAAAACGTGACGCAGTGGTGATTTTTGTATGAGATGACGTTTTGTTTTCAATATCTGATGTATGGATTAAAATCTAGCGTGAAAAAGAAATACAAGTGTACCGGATTTTTTTTATGTACTGAGTCGAAACAGCAACTAAATGCGTGACAGAGTGGTATGAAACAAACAACGAAAAGAATTTTGACCCAATTCTCAAAAAGTTTAAATATTTGTACCACGCTTTCGATATTGATGAAATTTGGCAGGCTGGTAGAGTCAATGATGCTGAGCACATCACCCAACACGTTTCCCAAAATGTACGAAATGTTCCTTTTTTGTTACCAAAAATGTATAGAAATCTGGTAAGGTCCGACCGAGATTTCGGTCTCGGTCTCGGCATACTCGGCCAAAAATCGAGCCAAGATATCCCTCTCGGCTCTCGGCCAAAAATGGCCGGGACTCTCGGCCGTGGCCGAGATTCGTAATGAGCTGATTGGCGAGCTTGACGCCATCTCGCGAACTTACTGCGATTTCATTGATGTCATATTGACATGAACTGACTTCAATTTCACTTTAAAATGAACGGAAGGAATAATTTAGATATATTTAAGCGACACCCCTATCATAATATCTATAAAAATACCTAAAATTCGAATACCGGTTTGTGGGGTACCTAACCTACATAAAAAAAAATCAAAAAAAGAAATATCCAAAGAAAATTACTGTATTTAGTTTGACGTTGGACTAACTATAGGTAGGTATTTGCTGTGGTCGGATTTTTTATGTAATTTATACGTTTTTTATCCTTTCTACCAAGTCTTGGTCTCGGTCTCGGTCTCGGCCGAGAATCAAATTTATTCTCGGTCTCGGTCTCCGTCTCGGCCGAGACTAAAATTTGGGTCTCGGTCGGACCTTAATTTTCATATAGATTATCTGGGACATTACTTGCTTACTTGACAAATGCTAGTAGGTATCAATAATGATACAAATTACCGACTTGACCAGGATGGAGTGAGAAGTGCGCGGAAAAAGCCATTTTACGACAAAGTGTAAAAGTGAAAAGCCAGCTAGTTACATTATTCACAATGGCGTATTGTCAGCCTCCGTAACCCAGTTTGTAAGTACACTCACTACCAACTAGGCTACAAAGCTGGAGGTTCCGGGTTCGAATCCCAGCGAGGGCATTATTTGTGTATTTCGTCGTCATTCATCGTGGGACTAGGTCGATTTTTGTAAGATGTCCTACGATATTTATTAATTATTTAGGTATTTTTTCATTTACCAGCCGAAAGACGTCCACTGCTAAACATAGGCCTCCCTCAAAGATTGCCGCAATGACCTGTCCGGTGTATTTTTCGTTTGGTCGTGTCCGTCTATGTATTTAAGAATCTATGTATATGGATATCATTAGTTTGCATTACATTTCAATAACATTGCTTTTTTCTCCTTTTGCACCTTTTTATTCGTTTTCTGTTTGGCCTTATGGTTGACTGGTAGAGAATGCCATTAGGCATTAACTCCGCCATTTGTACATTTTTTTTGTATTTTGTGCAATAAAGCTTAAAAAAAAAAAAATTATTCATCGTGCTATCAAATACGGCATTAGACAAAATTATCGTAAGGAAGTAAGAATTCTTGGCCTCTGAAACCCACCGGCACCTCCGTGACGTCACCGGACGTGAGCGACAAGGACAGTAAACATGCGGGGTCAACGCCCGCCGTTATCGCTAGCCCAACAGCTTAATTTGCCCATAACGTACCATCCGATCTCTTGACTGCTCTTGAATCTTATTGCAAAGGCAATACGGTCTATGGATGGTTAAGCTGTTTTACGGGTAAGTGGCGTTCAGGATTAGGGTTGCCAATTTTTTTGGGTTCGTATCACTGGTCAGTTTCACCAATTTACTCATTAGAGAGGCCTCTGCGTTGGATGAATAATTTTTGCCAAGATATCATTCATCAATCGTATACGAGAAGCGATAAATGTGACCACAATAATATATGGAAATGATCACGTGACTTTTCGTACGAATCTGTCATTCTCATACCTTTATTAGCTACTTATCGCTTATCGTATACGATTGCAAAATGGCATCTTGGCTAGCCTTCAGTGCTGCGTTTGCGGTTGAATTAAAGGGCTTATAAACGTCACCGTCATTAGTTTATTAATGTAGGAATGGAAGCAGCGAGAGGATAGAAATTCACCTGCAGCCCTAGCATGTCTTGTTTGTGTGTTTGACAGCAATTGGCGACGAAAAAATATATGAAATAGCTTGTAAGTAGCTACAAGATCACTAAAATGTAACAACGTGAAATACATTCACGATTTTAAGTCCAAAAATGCTCGACATGTTTCGCTCCGTATATGAGGAGCTTTTTCTAGAGCCAATGTTAATACAACAATAGAGTTTAATTTTAGTATGAATAACTCTCACGAGAGTTTTGTGTTTAAGAAGGTACAAGATCGTTTAAATTGTTCGCGATTTCGATACTGCGTTCAACATACGCAGCCATCTGGCCTACTACGTAATTCGTAATTTTTTGAGGACTTTTCTCTGTCACTCAAACGAATACGTCATTACAGTGGGAGAGACAAAGACAAATCCTCGAAATTTACGAATTTCGTTTTTCGCGGTAGGGCCGCAGGACTTAGGTAGGTACGTTGTACTTATAGTTGGCAACCCTAGCCAGGATGTTTCGACGAATTCACGAGGACCGTTGAATTCGAAATGTTTTATCGCGGGAAAGCGAATGAGTGTTTGCTTTTATTACCCGTGTCGATATCTTTTATGAATGTAAGCACTTTATATTACACGACAGGTTACTAAAATGCCGAGTGTCCGTTAATTCAAAAAAAAATTGGGTGTTTATCTTGTCTTAAAATTTTGGAATCAGTGTTAATGTAAATGAGGTTGCATTTCTACAGGTTGATTTGTTATTCACCGGCCAAACTTTAAGGGGTTCATTCTGAGGTCATATTAAATAAATAATAACTTGAGATATCTTGCACAAATCGACCTAGCCCCGCGGTAAGCTCAATTAAGGCTTGTGATGCGGGTACCGGGCGACAATTATATACATAGACAGCCATGACCAAGGAACAAATATAAGTACAAAGAATACCCTCGCTGGCTGTTTGGCTACGCACCTTGGCCTTACTGCGACCCTATCTGCGACCCTAGCGGGAACCACGATTGAAGTGTTGCCTCCCAGTTAAGATAAGTTGGGGTAAGATGAAACGGCTTTCAGAATGAGGAAAGACAAAAAGTCGTTCTTCTGGCACAGCGTCTTCTGGTAGCATTTTATCTGACCCCATTCATAAAACCGTTTCATCTAACCCCAACTTACCGTTTCGATTTTACAACTGCGAGAGAGAGGCAATACTTCCCACTGAGCCAGGGAACTATAAATAAGTATTAATCCTACTTTCTGGCAGTCTCGGGAGTTCCCCGGATCGTATTTATTCGACACAATCGGCACACACAAGCATGTTATCGATAAAATACCAAGAACATGGAATTTCGCAAGTAGTAGTATTCTGTGTTCACAACTATAATCGGAACAGGGTGCTTAGCCAAGTTGCCAATCGCTAACGCTTAATCGTCAATCGTAAACTAAAGGCAGCTAACTCTGTCGCACTAATATGAAAGAGTGACAGAGAGCGAAAACTACGATACGCTACTAAGCGTTAGCGATTGGCAACTTGGCTAAGCATCCTAGTACGACACTACATTAATTTTCTCCTTCACTTGGTATCAAACTAGGTAAGGTACCATTTTTTTTGGTGGGCCTGAAAATCAGCGTCGTGGCAATCTAGTCATGACACATGAATGGCAACGTTTTTGGTGTGTTTATAATTTTATCAATTTCTTTGTAAGTGTACACATTTAATCGACAAATAAATAATATTCTATTCTATTCTATTCTAATTTTGGAATGGCAATCGCTCCACCATATTGTCAGTTGCATAATCAAATCATCGTTTGTCGGTTACGTTGAAGTCGATACGCATTCTTGGAATCGGAAATAAAATGGCTACCTAAATTTATTTTGGTAACTTTATACTTAAACATACCAAATCGATTTAATAGATAATGTATACCAATAACGTCAAGGTGGGTTTGCATCAAACGAGTGAATCTGAATGCTCATTCTATCCCCCACTCTACGAAATTCGTTCGTTACACAAAACGTAATTCGTCGAAATTCGTTGATTTCGTAGAGTGGGGGATAGAATAAAATTGAAATTATTTATTGTGAATGATTATTTTCTAACCTTATGTCTTAATCTTTTGGCAGCCTCCGTAGCCTATAATTTTTTTATAGTTGGTAGTGAACGAAGCTTACGAAGCTCGAGGTTCCGGGTTCGAATCCCGGCGAGGGCATTATTTGTGTATTTATTTATCACAAATATTTGTTCCTTGGTCATGGCTGTCTATGTATGTAAGTATCGATATGTATCTGTCTATTATATATATCGTCGCCTGGTACCCACATCACAAGCCTTAAGAGCTTACCGTGGGACTAGGTCGATTTGCGTAAGATGTCCCGAGATATTTATTTATTTATTTATTAGCATAAGACGGAATTAAATATAGTGTATCCACCTTTATAATAATATGTAATATCAACTGTAACCTGTCCCAACACAGACCCGCCTGCCAATCTTTGTTCGCAGAGGCAGTGGGACGAGCCACTCTGTCGACTAGTACGGGATAACCTTTTAAACACGTCAACTAGTTCGACAGACCGAGCTCGTCTCCTTGCGACTGCGGAATGGGAGTCGGGTCTGTGGCTACATGCCCTACCCTCATCAAATATTGGTACTCTCCTTGACAATACCACATTTCGCCTGGCAGCTAGCTTACGTTTAGGGGCATCTACAAACCAACCACATCGCTGTCAGTGTGGCACAATGGTGGACACACTTGGCCACCATGGCCTTTCATGTGTCCGAAGCGCTGGAAGGATCCCCCGTCACGCCAGCATCAATGATGTTATCCGTCGCGCCCTTGTTAGCGCGAAAATACCGGCCGTCCTAGAGCCCAACGGTCTGGCCAGGGACGACGGCAAGAGGCCTGACGGAATGACGCTGGTGCCCTGGAGCATATATAGTTTGGGACGCCACCTGCGTTGACACTCTGGCGCCGTCCCATGTTTCGGTCACCAGCGTTGCTGCTGGCGCCGCGGCATCATTAGCCGAAAATCTCAAGCGCCGCAAATATGCTGCTTTAGGAACCAGCTACATATTTGCGGCGTTTGGTGTGGAGACCATGGGGCCATGGGGGCCAAGTGCACATAGTCTTTTTAAAGATCTAGCGGCTCGCCTAATAGAGACCTCAGGCGACCAGAGGGCTGGCCAGTACCTTGCACAGCGTTTGAGTATAGCCATACAACGGGGGAATGCGGCCAGCCTTCTGGGTACCTTGCCCACTGACGGCGATTTAGGCCAAATTTTTTATTTATAGGTAGTTAAGTCCTTATATTGTTTGTTTTCATTTTATATCGTACTTTAATAATAAAATCTAAACTTATACTGTACTGACATGTAAAATTTTATTTTATGAATAAACTTTTGAATTTGAATTTGAATGAGCGTCCGTTCGTTTGGTGTAAACCCACCTTCAGTAGAATCTAAAAACAGTTTTAGCCATATACGTACAACTTGAAAACTTTATAATCTGATGAATGTGGAAAATGGGAAATATCTAGCTTTATCTGCCTATACTGCTCTTATTACGCCTTGAGTGACAGAGACATAAGATTTCGAAGTAACCAATATTATCTAGGCTTTATATTAAACTGACTCACCTCGCGCCAATAAGCGCGAGCGAGATGCACTACTATCAAAAGCATTACCTACAAATTAAAATTAGAATAGTGCTGTCTAGTCTTCACGTGACTGGTGATACTAAAACAGGTGAACGGCCGACAGCAAAACTAACTGGTAATCGACCTAATGTGGTCGTGTTAAGGTTCATGTATAGTCAGTTGTTGCCAACCTGTCAGACAGGCTACGCGGCACTGCTACGGCTGACGATTCGCTACGACGTAGAAACGAAGGCTACAAAAAATGTCTCCGCAAAGAAATGTAGTCAATTGGTGACTCACCGTGATAAGCAGTCAGTCTAAATCTAATAGTACATTATACATTTAGGAACGGGAATAGCAACGAGAGTGTTAGAAGCCCGACGCTGTAGGCGGAGGGCCTTTATTGACTCGAGTTTGTATTCTGCTTATCGCCTGTGATGTATACAACATTTCAACATTTTTTTTCTCAAACATGCAATGACATTTGTTATGTTCTTTATAATAGGCTGCGAAGTGTGACGTTTCAGGTGAGACTAGGACAAGAGGTCGTTAATGGAATTTAATACAAATTTTGAAGGATGAATGAAATGAGAGTTTGATGTTTTTGTTGTTTATTTCATGTTTGAGAAAAGCACTATACATACCTCTCGACCGGAAATATGGGGATGCCGGCCTCAGACCTATCCATATACAGTGTGTAAGTCTAATACGGGCGATCAATTAAACCAGGCATGGGATTCATTAGTGTAATCATAGATTACAAGGTTTTTTTAAGTTACTCTTAATTATGACCCCACAGAATTTTTTTAAGATTATCGGAGCAGCAATGTAGGTACGAACATTTGTTATTGTTGACATGGCAGTTATGTCATCTGCTTTTGAAATTAGCTGTCAACGAGTATTTAACTCGCGTATGTTGCTCTACATTGCGCGCCGAATTATTTTGTATGGAAAAATTAGTTGCTCTAATTTTAAGTAAAAGTTATTTGAATGTACTTATTATGTCGTAATGTCGTAAACTAATACCCGTTAAGAGCTTCGCCCGTATTAGACTTACACCCTGTATATTATGTCTTCGGCCGGCAGGCAACCCCTTTCGTACCAGCCTCTACAGTAATGACTTCTCAGTAAAAACAGTAAAAACTCTTCTACAGTAAAAACTATCTCATCACACTCGTGGACAAAAACAAGTTTTAAGACAAAGTATTATTAAATGACGTACTAACATTTCTATAACTCCCTAGGGAATTTCTATAACTCCTGCGATGCATGCAAGCAATGGCACGCTTAGAAAGCAAGTGTGACGAAAATAAAGCATAGAGACGGAAAGGGACTGACTATAAGCATTATCTGTCCCTTTCTGTCTTTCAAAACAACACACCGCTTGCGTGGCGTACACGTGCGCGTGACCAGCAAGCGGTGTGCCATCTAATATGACATTTACATACGTTACAACGTGCACTGCTGCTGCACACGCATTTGGTGTGGATTGGCCTTAAGAATTCAGTACAGCAGCTTCGCAGATAAGTTCACTGCTGACTGGTGGTGACAAATGTATTCTTACCGTCACCACACAGCATACTATAGCGTCACCACGGCTAATTATCATAGGTTAATGACCTTGGTCCCATCATACCATAGGAACTTGCGCCGATCGGATCAGCTGATCGTACAGTTACCGTTTCGCTTGGCCGCCTGCACTCGGTGCATCAGACTGCAACTAGCGCAGTTTATCGACCCCTATTTGGTGCATCCTTCTCCATCCAAATTGACGAAATAAAAAATAATAAATAAATATCTTGGGACATCTCACACAGATCGACCTATTCCCACAGTAAGCTCAATTAAGGTTTGTGATGTGGGTACCAAGCGACGATATACATAACAAATAGATACATATAAATACTTAAATATATAGACAGCCACGACCAAGGAATTTGTGATAAATAAATACACAAATAATGCCCTCGCCGGTATTCGAACTCGAAACCTCCAGCTTCGTAGGCAGGGTCACTATTACCAACTAGGCTACACAGGCTGACTAATTAAACTGAATTATTGTGGGTGGCGCAGGACCGGTCATTGTGTCAATCTTTGGGGGAGGCCTATGTTCTGCAGTGGACGTCTTTTGGCTGATATGATGATGATGATGATGATGATTGTTAACCTTGGTCAGCATCAAAGACTAATAGGCTTATCTATCCTGAGTTCCTGACAGAGACCTTTATTATATCTCTACAAATCATTAGATATTAATGTTCTGCCTTTTAGAGACTTTAATTTACATCTCTTGTTATTTTTTATTATATGTCAATTTGATTACAAGGTTCTATGTTGTAGGGTGAATCAACTTTTTTCAGTATTATATCTCTACAAATCATTAGATATTAATGTTCTGCCTTTTAGAGACTTTAATTTACATCTCTTGTTATTTTTTATTATATGTCAATTTGATTACAAGGTTCTATGTTGTAGGGTGAATCAACTTTTTTCTGTATTATATCTCTACAAATCATTAGATATTAATGTTCTGCCTTTTAGAGACTTTAATTTACATCTCTTGTTATTTTTTATTATATGTCAATTTGATTACAAGGTTCTATGTTGTAGGGTGAATCAACTTTTTTCTGTCTGTTATTGCTATGGTTACGGTCGCCTGAGTCGCTGGTTTTATGCAAAATTATGTTACGTAAATTATGCAAACATGCATTTTCTGGGGTTTTTAAGTTCGTTCCTTAATGGGCCACCTACAAACATGCACTATGCATACTTAATTTAAGTGTCATAATTTTGCAAAAAACCGGCGTGACTCAGGCGACCGTAACCATGGCAATAACAGACAGAAAATATTTGATTCAACTTGAAATTTGAACATTGTCAGACTGACACTTATTCCCAATTTAGTACTCCGAAAATGTTACATAGGACCGTGTAATATTGGGGTAGCGACACGTCGGGCTTTAGCCGAAAGTGCTCTGGATGAGGACCCTCTTAATGGGTCGAAACATGTCAAGCAATCATCGACTTTTAATATGAGAGTCACGTCAGTAGGCTAAGCACGTGATCAGTGCGACAGTATTACGCCGCGATATGAACTCTTTTATCAATATAGTTACTAAAAGATGAAAAATCTATCTCGCGGCGACATACTGACGTACCACTCCTATGCTAAGCATACTGTTATACGTATATTTATAAAAATGTTGAGATACATTCAGAACCTTACAAGCATTAAAATTTAATTGTAATAGGCATGATGACCGGCAACTCAAATCAGCATCTATTTTCGAACTGTCAAAATAATAAAGATATGAAATACTCAAAAGTGACGTCACGTTTGAGTACTGCCACATGACCTACTCTTTTAAGTTCTTTTCAATTTTTAAATAGAAGTTCTGTACAAAAATTACTGCAATCTACATCTTAGTAATAATTTCTTCGTGTATTATGTAGAGCATAATGTTAGATAATTTATTTTAACTACAGTCACCATCCCTATTGTATTAATTTTTCCTTTACTGTTAGTCTAATTGTATAGGTACCCATTTGACTAACACTAAACCTAATTGCAAAGATATAAGGTGCACCTTAAGGCATTATTGTCACCGCGAGCTACTAAGCTATGAACTATGGGCTATAAACACAAACAAAAGATACGCACTCCCGTGTAAATAAAAGAGACACAGCGATACTCGCCCAGCTGCTATCGGCTATCACCGCCGGGCGAGTATTGCCGTGTTTCTTTGGTTTATACGGGAGTGCGTGCCTTTTGTTCGTGTTTATAGCCGATAGTTCATTTCATAGCTTAGTAGCTCGCGGTGAGACCAGTGCCTTATAGTGTTGCTTTTTAGTTTCAAATCTCTCGATAATTCATCTATTTATACAATCGAATGACAGACAGCTGAATGGATGCCGCTTGATTTCATTAATCTGTCAATCATCATGAAATCATGCACTTCCTTACAATCCTTACTACTTAAATGTAATGTTATTTATGGAGCAAGGAGTGTTAAAAATAGTCTTATAAGTGACAGTCTAGGGTCAAGTATGTCGAACGATTGGGCCAGCTAGCTAATTGTGTAGCCACCACCATAAATTATACTTACAGACATTGATGTCGGGTGCGGAAATAGTGAAATATCATAATACTTATTTTCTTTGGTTACCGCGGGGATTACACATGAAATAAAACTATGAAAACGAATAAACTCGCGTATATTAACTAACTTTAACTTCATTCCGACGTTTCGAACGCTTTACAGGGTTCGTGGTCATCCGCAGACCTCCGCGAGTTTATCCGTTTTCATAGTTTTATTTCATGTAAAATATCACTTTTACTGACGTCACAGGCCACCGTAAGCTACTGCTATCGCTTACTAACGGATAGTCCAAGTGCTTTGTTTTCTACCAACATGGAATAATTGAAAAAGAGTGCCAAATTAAATAAAATAATAAATAAATATCTTGGGACATCTTACACAAATCGACCTAGTCCCACGATAAGCTCAATTAAGGCTTGTGATGTGGGTACCAGGCGACGATATATAAATAGATAGATACATATAGATACTTAAATACATAGACAGCCATAACCAAGGAACAAATATTTGTGATAAATACACAAATAATCGCCGGGATTCGAACCCGGAACCGCCTGCTTCGTAGGCAATTTGCGTAAATGCCATCGTTTCTGCTAGGCTAGTTGACCACTTTAATTGACGTTCAAGTACATTCGACTACAAATAGATGAATCCACTTTTCACTTTAAAATGCAGTAAGATGAAAATGTGGATAACATCTCTTAGTAGTATTGTACTTGTGCGTTAATTGTGTCATCTGATATAGTGTGCGCGGAAAGTGTAGGCGTCTGACAAGTAGGCACGGCTGTGTATCTCACATGCCTTTATTTCCGAACTAGCTCTAGCATTGGGGACAAACGGAAGTAACAGGCCTGCTACCGCGAACACCGAAGTTCGCAAATTTCGAGGATTTTTCTCTGTCACTCTATGGATGCCTTCGTTGGAGTGACAAAGACAATCCCCGAAATTCACGAACTTCGGTATTCGCGGTAGCAGGCCAGATATATCAAAGTACTAACTTTAACTTCATTCCGACGTTTCGAACACTTTACAGAGGGCCTAGTGTAGGTAATAACTTATGAACAACGTCTCGATCGCGTTTACGTTTTTCATCGCAATTTCATACAAATGACGATGAAAACATAAACGCGATCGAGACGTTTTTTAAAAGTTATTAGGTACCTACATTAGGCCCTCAGGGTTCTTGGTCATCCGCTGACCACCCCGAGTTTATCCGTGTTCATAGTTTTATTTCATTTAAAATATCACTTTTACTGACGTCACAGGCCACCGTAAGCTACTGATATCGCTTACTAACGGATAGTCCATATGCTTTGTTTTCTACCAACATGGAATTATTGAAAAAAAAGTGCCAAATTAAATAAAATAATAAATAAATTTCTAGGGACATCTTACACAAATCGACCTAGTCCCACGGTAAGCTCAATTAAGGCTTGTGATGTGGGTACCAGGCGACGATATATATAATAGATAGATACATATAAATACTTATATACATAGACACTATAGACAGCCATGACCAAGGAACAAATATTTGTGATAATAATATACAAATAATGCCCTCGCCGGGATTCGAACCCGGAACCTCCAGCTTCGTAGGCAATTTGCGTAAATGCCATCGTTTCTGCTAGGCTAGTTGGCCACTTTAATTGAAGTTCAAGTACATTCTACTACAAATAGATGAATCCACTTTTCACTTTAAAATGCAGTAAGATGAAAATGTGGATAACATATCTTAGTAGTATTGTACTTGTGTGTTAATTGTGTCATCTGATATATTGTGCGCGGAAAGTGTAGGCGTCTGACAGGTAGGCACGGCTGTGTATCTCATATGCCTTTACTTTCTGAACTAGCTCTAGCATTGGGGACAAATGGAAGATGCAGATATATCAAAGTACCTATACCTACATGTAATGTTTATATACAAAATGGTTTTTTATGCACCGTGCAAAATTTTAGGGAGTTAATTCTGAGGTCATATTGATGAACTTTTACTATTATGGGACCGACATCAGATTAGAGAAAACAATCTGACGTTCCATACAAACCCTAAAGGCCCGGCCACGACATTGGTCTAAGGCGACCAGCGGCGAGCGAATCCATGAGTACCATGAGTGGCGGGATACCGATATGGGTACTCCCTTTCGCACGTAAAGTTTTCCGCTAAGCCGGTCGCCTTAGACCAATGTCGTGGCCGCGGCATACGATTGGCGGCCTTGGCCGAAATGTATGGAACATCGGATTGTATTTTTTTTTAAATTCAGAATAGGTAAACGTTTGACCACGATCATACCTGTAAGTGATGATGCCGTTTACGGTGGAGCACTTACCTATGAGAGGCCTATTTACTCTTGCCTTGAAGATATTCAGATTGTACACATGCGGAAACATATTTTATATTTCTCGAATAATCCGCACCGATGCATGCACACGCGTCCGATATGGCGTGGCCTTAAATGGTTGACCGCCGACACCCTGGGCCTATTTCTCGAATGCTTGTAACTTGTAATAATACAAGCGGAACTCCTTATCTTGTTAATGATGTTAAAAAGAGACTTCCACTTGTATTACAAGTTACATGCTTTTAAGAAACTGGCTTCTAGGCACTTGATGAAGAAGAAAAGTTAATAAGATGCATTATTTAATATTCTTTTCAATAAATGAGTCCCGTCTAGTTTTTTACCGGAGAAAATAAAGTTTCTCTTCTAGTGCTGCAGGTTTAGAACCGGAAGTAGGCTTTTAATATTTATACTATTGAGATTCACAAATAGTTACCTATGTAGATCAGTCGGTAGTGAATGCCTGCGAATCTGGAGGTTCCGGGTTCGAATACCGATACGGGCTATTTTTATGTATTTATCACAAAGATATTTGTTCCATATCATCACGAGCTCTTCATTTTATGATGGAAATCTGAATTTCCGAAAAAAGTGACTAGACATATTCTTTCCGTGTCCCCTTCACATTAAGCGAAAACAATATGCTCATACATGACATGACATTCACTCATACGGCAAATTCATGTCAAAGATATACGAAACATGCATACGTAGTACGTACGTATTTGGCGTAGCATAGTCATTATTTATAATATATTAATTAAAAAATCAGTCGTGTTGAAAATCTCCTCCTTGATATGTAAAAGTCGATTAAAATAGAGATATCCAGTATAACTAATCTATTTACATTAAATTTTATATTCAAACCACGATTTCTTCCATTTCAGAAATTACCAGAAAACGCCAAGAAAATAAACTACGGGGGTCAACAAGGAGCCTCGTAATATATTTTTGTTGATAACACATCTTGGTTCTTACCTAACGCAAGCACGGGCGTCTTTGAACCAACCGCTCATAACAACTAAGATAAAACGCAAAAAGATTACCATCTATGAATAAAAAAACTATCTCGGGATTTGCTTGTATGTAATCAGTGTTTTGTTTGCGAAAGTCCCACGTTTAAACAAAGACCTACCACGAAAACGAAAATTCGATCCACCGTCTCTGTTATTACCATTACAGCTTTAAGGGAGCGACAGAGACAATTGGCGGTAAGATTCCATGGCTGGGAGTAGCAGGTCAACTAGGTAGCAGAAATGGGTCTCAGCGGGGTTTGGGGCGGCAGGTCGATTCTGATCGCTCGAGCGCGATTTAGAACCGAGAACTGTCGCGTCGATGGATGATTTTGGGGTGCTGCTGCAGCTGAACTGTAAAAAGGAATGTTTGGTGGGATGTGTAGCGTCGGAATAGGGATGCAGGCCGGTTGCATTCCATTTCGCCGCGTTGCATTACGTGCCTTTTCTGAGAAAGCGACGTCCCGCTCGCACGCTGTATCCGCTGATATTGCCTATGTTTTGGAATGCTGTTCATTGTTTGCTCGACTTGTTTTAATATGTATAGGAAAGTTAGGTTCAGACTTTTATCCCAAGCTTTGGACTGAGATTTCGTAGAGTTTTTCGCTTTTAAGTTTGTCTTCCAAAGGTACATTTATAATCAAACATATTTAAGAATATGTCTAGTATTTTTTCGGATATTCAGATTTCCATCATAAAATGAGAACTCATGATGGACAATGTCTTACCACACCTATAAATAGCTAAGAATCTATTAAATAACGTTATTGTACATTTTAAACACTGTTTCCATGGATCCTTCATTTCAATATTCATAAGGAATTGTCATCTTAATTTTAAAAAGTGCTCAGGCATTTACACTCTTCTCACTATATACAGGATAGTTTTAATAAATTATTAATCCATTTATTATCGCCGAACAGAATGGGCGATGGGGTCGAAAAGAGCCCGAGTGGAGACCATAGGTTTGGCAAACCCTTTGGTCCGTTTTCGTAATTATGGTTTCGTAGTTACCTACGTAAGAAGAATTATTTTTCACCGTTTCGTAATTGATTACCAAAGCGGAATTTATTTTCTGCATTCGTAATCTGTTTCGTAGTTAACTACGAAAGAGGAATTTATTATTATTTTTTTGTAGTCATTTGGCTACGAATCAAGAATTATTTTGCATTGTTTGGTAATTCATTATCAAACAAGAATTTATTCCTTTTTAGTAATTGAGTTTCGTAGTTACCTCGTTATATAATATATTATTGCAGGTAGTCACTGAGTTGTCTACAAAATGGAATTTGTTGCAATTTCGTAATTAATTCATTCCTTTATATGATTATTGAAATAAATTATCATTACCACTAACTAAATTCTAAATTAAACAATTAAAACTTTGATAACTTATATTTCCACAAGATGGAATATAAATTTTTAATATTGTTTGCACCAAATTATTGTGTGCCGTGTGGTAACGGCAGTAGGAATACATTTGTCACTACCCCAACTCGACCTGCGGGTGTCGCAAGAGTCGACTAAGGGATTGAAGTGTCACTGACCACTATTTGATAAAAGATTGATGATGGGCAGCAGCGTTAACATAGTGGACACATTACTGCGATCGCCAATCTGCTTGCCCAGCGTGGCGATTATGAGTATTTGCCTTTTAATGCGTCTATACGCATAGTTAATAGAGAGGCCTACGTCTAGCAGTGGACTATTATAGGCTGATGATGCACTTAATTATTAATACCTATTGAAGTTTTTTTCCTATTGTTGGTATACATATAGTAGGGCTTTTAATACCGGTATTTTTGTATGAAAAATACCGCGATCCCGGTATTGCGAATACAAAAATACCGGTATTGGGAGCCCTAATATGTACCTACCCAATAAAATAAAAGTTGTCTTATGAAAAGAACATGACAAATTATGACATAGCATGCAGCAAAAGATTAACAATATACAAGGTCCACAAAAAACCTCACTGGCAACGGGAATACATTTATTTTCTGGCCACCGTTTATACAAGTAATCCATTTTATTCTGTTTCAAATTCTCATCGGGGATCTATTGGATGCCGACTGCTCACGATCGACCTTTAAGGCATGCTCTGAGGGCGGCCTATGTCCAGCAGCAGTGGAAATCTATCGGCTAAAAATTATGATGAAAAATGGCTAAACCGAACAAAGATCTCAAAAACAGTATTGAGCAGTTTATGAAAATTAACAAGTGCAGTAAATTCTTTTTTCGTAATTAATTATGAAATAAGAAAAGTAAATATGTTTTGGTAATTAACTACGAAAGAAGAATTAGTAAGCAATTACGAAAACGGAAAATAAATCCCGCTTTGGTAATCAATTACGAAACGGCGAAAAATAATTCCTCTTACGTAGCTAACTACGAAACCATAATTACGAAAACGGACCAAAGGTGGCAAACGAAGCGTAGGACGTCCACCCACAAGATGGACAGACGGCCTTATGAAAATCGCAGCCGACAGACGCTGGACGCAGGGCGCTTCCAATCGGTGTTTCACATCACATCACATCATCAGCCTATGATATTCCACTGCTGGACGTAGGCCTCTCCTATCAACTATGCGTACCTATAGACGCATTAGGACGTAAACGTCAATAATCGCCACGCTGGGCAAGCGGATTGGCGATCACAGTAATGTGTCCACTATGATGACGCTGCTGCCCATCATCAATCGTTATCAAAAATGGTCAGTGTCACTTCATTCCCTTACTCGACTCTTACGACACCCGCAGGAGGAGTTGGGGTGGTGACAAATGTATTCTTACTGCCGTCACCACACGGCCATCGTTCCATCGGTGTTTGTGGAGGTCCAAAAGGGAAAGCCTACATTTAGCAGTGGACGTCTTATGGCTGAAATGATGATGATGATGATTTAGTAAATGCTACAACACGAACAAAAGAAACCTAAAAGAAATCGCTGAGCCAATTTTCATAACCTGACTTAGCGTCGCCTGGTGGGGGAAGCGAGTTATTGAGTGGCGACTGGCGACCAGGTTGATGCAGTGTGGGAAGACCCCACATCATCAGCCTATGTTAGTCCACTGCTGGACGTAGGCCTCTCCTATCAACAACGCATTAGGACGTAAATGCCCATAATCGCCACGCTGGGCACGCGAATTAGCGATCGCAGTAATGTATCCAATATGATGACGCTGCTGCCCATCATCAATCTTTTATCAAGGTAATATGGTCAGTGACACTTCAATCCCTTAGTCGACTCTTACGACACCCGCAGGAGAAGCTGGGGTGGTGACAAATGTATTCTTACTGCCATCACCATACGGCCACTACATGGCTCTTGTGGAGCCTTCAAGATAAGCCAACGACCGGGTAAAGATCTGGAACCCACTGGATGGGGATGGCCTCTCACAAGATGGACTGAACCAAAAACGTGATAAATATAGCTAGAATCCATACGATGCTAGTATTCAGAGGAGGGAAAATTAAATATTTAACTATTACTTTCATATTTATACTTTATACAGTTAAGTCGATGTTTACTGGTCAATCTCTCGTTCTTACTAGAAAAATATAGGTATAGGTAGAGGTAGGTATCTAAACAGGGTGGAAAAGTCGAATGCCACATGGCCGGCAACTACCTTAAATATTGTAAATAGCACGTTTTGTGTAGGTAAGGAAGACTTTCTTTTATTTTTAAAAACAAAATTCTGCATTTAAGGCTTTCATCATTATCATCATTTCAGCCGAAAGACGCCCACTGCTGGACATAGGTATGTTAGTAAGGAAGTAAGTAGTCTCCCCGAATGATCTCCAATATGACCGGTTCTACGCTGCTTGCCTCCAGCGGGTTCCCGCGACCTTGACTGACTTAAGGATTTATGAAAAATAAATTACTTCTTAATTGCAATGCATTTCACGTGACGGGTGAAGTCAAATTTAAAAGGTAATTGTTAGTTTTCGTGGCCTTCCGTTATTCTGGTTGTATTTGCTATTTAGAGAAAAATTAACCTTACCTTAAAAATTAACGTAAAATACGGCAAGTTATTTTTTGTCACATTTGACCGGTTCGAGTCCCGACTGAGGCAAGCGATTTTTCATAAATCCTTAAATGTAGAATTTATTGTTTTTAAAAATAAAGGAATGTCCCCCTTACACAAAATGTGCTATTTACAATATTTAAGGTCATTGCGATCCATGTGGCATTCGATTTTTCCACCCTGTATAGTGGTTAAGCATTGCCTTAAAATATTATGTGTTCATCAATTCATCATACTAAACCTTACGTTTGGTTACAGTTTGAGGTAATATTAAAAACACACTGTATAGTATACATTTATAATAAAACTTAAATGTCATCACAACCGCAGAATGCGCGTCGCCGGAGAAAAGAGAAAGAAAAAAGAATGAAACAATAAAAGTGTCGCTGTCGCCCTCATGCGCGCCGGGCTAGCATGCGCCGCGGGCCGTCGGACACAACACAAGGTATAAGGGACAATCCTTTCGTTTGAAAATTACACAAAAAAAATAAAAAACCTTTATGCTAGTGCCACAGAAGGTTTTTATACTATTCCATGGCTCTTACTGAACTTTAGCGAAAAAATGTTAATTGAAATAAAATTATGAAAACGGTAAACTCGCGTATATTAACTCTTTAACTTCATTCCAGTTAGTTAATACTTACGCGAGTTTATCCGTTTTCATAGTTTTATTTCATGTGTAATCCTCGTGGTAACCGAAGAAAATAGTAAGATATTAATTGTTAGAGTTGCGAAAAAACTAATACGATTACTCCTGATTACTTTTGTAATGTCGATTACAAAGTACGCACACAAAATTTTAGTTCCACAAAATTATCCCATTATTTAGACAAGTAACGAAAACAGTTTTTCTATCGTCTGCTTAAAGACAGCTACAGGTAGGTACCTGGCTGTCAGTCACATTCAGTGAAAGGTCAAACTCGCAGACAATAGATACTAACACATCCTGCCTGACAAGTACGGAGGTAATGACTAAAATATGGACTTGTGCGTCGTGGAAGCTTCGCTAACAGTTGTTTTAATGAAGTGTTGTTTGAAAGCGACAAATTTTCCGAATTCCGTTGCATGTATTGGGTCATATAGGTATTTGTACGGAATGTTTCCCGCAACTGATCTGCGCTGAACTGCGAATAGAGAATTAATAATAATAACTATCATCCTTATACCCTGCTGACTCAGTAGTGACCCAGTGGTCATGTGCACACACATCATAAGCCTATGTCAGTCTGCTGATGTACGTAGGCCTCTCCTATTAACCATGCATATAGACGCATTAGGAGCATGCCCATAATCACCACGCTGGGCAAGTGGATTGGCGATCGCAGTAATGTGTCCACTATGATGACGCTGCTGTACTTACATCATCAATCTACTATCAAGAATGGTCAGTATCGCTCTGTATGTGCTTTACGGTTGAAGAAGAATGGTAATCATTTGAAACAAATAGAAAGCGAAGTGTGTAGTGTAGAGCCTTTCTATACAAGGGATTAAACATTTTATTACAGTAAACAATACAATGGTACAGTTGAGCAACAACAAAAAACAGTAACAAGGAATCTATCATTTCTTAGAACTTAGAACCAACGGACCTTAGAAACAAAAGGTTTATCTACAATGGACCATCCATTGAAACAAAATGTACCGAAGTCCCTAAACCCTGCACATGATAATACATATTACTACTACTTGTTAAAAAGAGCAATTTCTGGGCATACTGTGCATTGTAAAATATTTAAAAGTAATAAACTCTTCTCTCATATTTGTCTATTTATTGCAAAACCTTTCTAGCCTTTGCCACACGAGGCATTTTCATATATTTGGGGTATACCAGACCCCAATATGAAAAAGCCATAAAAAAATTTCACCTCTTTGCGGAGGGCTAGTGTCGATTTGAAGACCCTGCATTGTATATGCTAGTCCAGCCAGTGTGCGGTTATGCTAGTCCAGCCGCGAAGGAAGCCGCCGCGCGCTGATTAATGTCGCGCGGTTATACCGCACTTCCTGCGCTCCCAAGAGTCCGAAGCCCAGGCCAGGGTGCTTAGACAAGTTGCCAATCGCTAGCGCTTAATCGTCAATCGTAAACGAAAGGCAGCTAACTGTCTTTTCATCACACTTGCTGTCTAAGCGCGCCATTGCTTGCGCGCGTAGCGGGAGTAATAGAGAAGTGAAATTGCCTAGGGAGTAATAGAAATGTCAGTACGTCATTTAATAATATTTTGTCTTAAAACTTATTTTTTTTGTCGGCAAGTGTGAAGAAAAACATTGTATGCATCAAGGGAGGCAAGTACGGAATTACTAACGAGAGTGTTAGAAGCCCGACGCCGTTAGGCGGAGGGCTTTTATGACTCGAGTTAGTATTCCGCTTACCGACCGTACACAATGTACTATTGTCGCACTAATATGAAAGAGCGATATGAGGGAAAACTACGATACGCTACTAAGCGTTAGCGATTGGCAACTTGGCTAAGCATCCTGGCCAGCAGCCCTACCGCGAAAAACGAAATTCGTAAATTTCGAGGATTTGTCTCTCTCACTCTAATGACGCCTTTGTTTGAGTAACAGAGAAAAAACCTCGAGATTTACGAATTTCGATTTTCGCGGTAGTAGGCCGGGACAGGCCATGGTGCTTAGACAAGTTGCCAATCGCTAGCGCTTAATCGTCAATCGTAAACGAAAGGCAGCTAACTGTCTTTATCGCACTAATATGAAAGAGCGACAGTGAGGGAAAACTACGATACGCTACTAAGCGTTAGCGATTGGCAACTTGGCTAAGCATCCTGGACAGCAGGCATAGCCAAGCCTTTCTGCAATCGAAGCCCACGAAAAAGTCCAACGATGTCCCATACAAACACGGATTTTCTCAAAATAACTCGTCTAATAAAAACTAATAACTCGGAAGAAAACTCCAATTAAAATATCGGAATACATATATATAATATATATACCTACGCGTTTGTACGGGACAGCCCATGAAATGCTCCAATCGCATACGATAAGCGATAGATAAGTCACGTGACCATAATACTGTAAGATCAATGCGGATAAGACCGTCTATCGGAAAAGTCCGTCTACCAACACCAACTAATTTCCAATTTTCCACCCCTAACTCGACAATATAAGACTCATGTGACGGACTCTCCTGGCAAATAAAATGTGCCGGACTTACCCACACTGATCTTTGGAAAGGGTCACGTGACTTTTGTTCGAATCTGTCGTTCTCGTACATTTATCGCTTATCGTATACGATTGCAGAAAGGTAACTTGGCTAGGCCTGCTGGACCAAGATCCATTCTGCAATCGCATACGATAAGCGAAAATTGATGATTATGTGATCATATGCGAATGACAGATTCAAACGAAATGTAGGTCACGTGACTTTTCATTCGAATATGTAAAAAATTACCGCTTCTCGTATCGTATGCGATTGCAGAATAGCATCATAAATAGGCATGCAGTCCACTCGGACACTGCAAACAGATGACGCGCCCTATTACGATCATCCAAAATCAATATTTTTGATAAATGACGCCCGTATGATGTTAAATTTCGAGGGTTTTTCTCTCACTCTAATGACGCCTTCGTTGGAGTGACAGAGAAAGATCTTCGACATATACGAATTTCGATTTTAGCAGGACTAGGCCAGGCCTACAAAAAAAAGATTGATGATGGGCAGCAGCGTCATCATAGTGGACACATTACTGCGATCGCCAATCCGCTTGCCCAGCGTGGCGATTATGGGCATTTACCTCCTAATGCGTCTATACGCATAGTTAATAAGAGAGGCCTACGTCCAGCAGTGGACTAACATAGGCTGATGATGATGATGATGATGAGGCCAGGCCTACTACCGCGAAAATCGAACTTCGCACATTTCGAGGATTTTTCTCTGTCACTCCAAAGAAGGCGTAATTAGAGTGAGAGAGTCAAATCCTCTAAATTTGCGGATTTGAAGTTCGCGGTAGTGCCGCAGTACCTCTTGGGTCGATTGATGAGTTTCGAGAACTCGATTTCGTTTTCTCGGCGGTTCGTTCAAAACAATGTCTTTTGTATATTAGCGATAAGTAACTAGACCGGTGCCAAATTTGAAGTGCGAAATTAATAATAATAATCGACATATAAAGTAAAGAATTTATACTTTTAGAAATATTTTAAAAATATTTTATTATTGACTAGGTACTGATTTCGAGTAAGTATTTGAACCTAAAAATCACCCCCTAATTCTCATAATAACTTAACTTTCACACGGCTAGCTATTTTTGCCTCGTAAGTATTTCATTTTAAGCGGCTATTGTTAAGTATATAAACGTAAGTATAAGTATTGAAGAGACAGAATTGAAATACATTTTGAATACAAACTTTATTTACATTGTTAGCATTTTCTATTGGATACGACTACGATGTAATAACAAATACTCGTACCAGGGGAAGTACGGGAAACATGGGACACTAAAATAAATTTGAAATATTTTAATTTTAAGACAATTCATAGAACCTTAAATAAAGTTTTATACCATAAACATGCATCTAATAAAATTGAAGACCGAAACAAATTATACAATTATGACTTTGAAGGACTCCGCTAGCACACTATGTAAATTTAAGTGGTTTTAGTCAAGTCTCACGAAATTTAGTTTGTATAAACACTAAAAACCACGTATTAGGAGGTGGCCACTCTTGCTGCGCTAGGCGATTTCAGTATTGTACCTATCCACTATGATGCGTCTGCTGCCCATCATCGATCTTCAATAAAAAAAAATGGGCAGGGACACGTCTATCCCTTAGTTGACTATTATGATTAACGACACCCACGAAGAAAGTTGGGGTGGTGACAAATGAATCCTTACTGCCGTCACCACACGGCGACCCCGTACAAGTATAGTTAATAGCGCAGTTAAGATAATTGCCGCCGCAAACGTGTTAGAGATTTCTTCCAGTTAACATTTGAGAAGTTGAGGAGAACTCATATTTTAAAGACAAAGAGGAGAACGGCCTAGCAAAGTGCCTGACCATGTGTCCTACTATCTGTAGGTACTTACGATATTATGATGCATTTAACAAGTCAAGGATTTTTCGCTATAATCATGTGATTAGTTTTTTACTTATTTTAATTCATATTCTTATCATAACGTAATTATCTTAATAACGGTACTGTTACTTTGAAGTCGCATATCGTTATTTTACGTTACATAATTGTACATATTATATCAGTAACATAATATAACTTATTAAGTTATTACGAAAAAATTAAGGTTAAAGACACATTTACTTACTCATTAGAAAGCGTAAGTACGCATATTTTTATATTAGCCGTAGACGCGTTATTATATTGCCGAAAGAGTAAACCCAATCAAATAAATCGTATCTACGCCATCGCGGTACCAATATTTCGTGATTTAAAATAAGCCTTTAAAACTTTCTCCTACTGTCCACGTCCACACAGTGCATTTTCATTGAGATCTGTTTAATAGTAAATTTTGAACATCAGTCTGCAATCATATATCGTTTCAATGAACTCCAATGAGAGTGACAAAAACAGATTTTTATTAAACAAAACTCCATTTTTCCATATTTATCTTTTCATGAAAAAAAAACCGGCCAAGTGCGAGTCGGACTCGCGCGGGAAGGGTTCCGTACCATTATCAATTTATTATTTAAAAAATACAGTTTAATCACCCTACCTCAAAAACTATAGGAGATAATTTAATCAAACCAAAAATCGTTGATAGAGTTTATTAATGTGCATAACATATATTTTTTTTAGAATTTTATATCGCTTAGTTTAAAAAATAGAGGGGGGGGACACATTTTTCATACTTTGAGAGCTGATATCTCGAAAACGATATGCTTAAATAACAAAGAGATGTATAAACCTTCATATCATTTTCAAAGACCTTTCTATTAATACCCCACACGCTTATATACAACAAAAAAAAATGTTCTATCCCTCAGTTACATGTATGGAGGGCCCCCACCCCAATGTTTTTTTTTACAATTTAGTATCATAATCCTGTAGCGGTTTATACAACACATATCCTTACAAAATTTCGTTACTGTAGCATTTATAGTTTCCGAGTAAATCGGCTGTGACAGACGGACAGACGGACAGACGGACATGACGAATCTATAAGGGTTCCGTTTTTGCCATTTTGGCTACGGAACCCTAAAAATCAATGTAGTGCCTACATTTTTGCTATAGGTACTTACTGTGAAACCGCATTTGACTTCATTTGCGTAATTTGTGGTTTAAAAAGGAAATTAATTTTAAAATGTATCGTCAACAGATTACAACAGTTTAAAACATTATAATAAGGGACATATTTACTTTTTGTCCCTTATTATAATGTTTTAAACTGTTGTAATCTGTTAATAACAACATTTTAATTAGTTATAATACATTTACTTGCTTCCTAATAATTACTAGAGTTAGTACTTGAGCTATATTATAAATATTATATGTAATGTATATCCTTTATTTTGTTGTTTTCTTAAATTAGGTATTTTATAAAATGAATACAAAATTAAAATACAATACAACATATTAAGCACTTTATAAAAAACCTAACATAGGGTGTCGCCGGGAACGGGGCGGGCCCAAGCTGCGCATAAGGTCGCAGAGAGGGGAACCGACGGACTAACCACCTCGTGTCCAGAATTACCGCCTTCTGCATCTGACCTTTGATCCATCTATCTAGCGAGAGTATCTTAAGATGTTGGTCGAGACTCTTCGCTATTAAACTATTCGCTGTAACGACTATCGGGACAGTGATCGTCGAGTCAACATCCCACATGGTAGTTATCCCGAGGGCCAGGTCTAGGTACTGGCTGGGCTTGTCCTTCTCGGCTTTATCCTCATCATGGGGGATGGTAACGTGGAGCACAGCCCGGCGCTGCGATGGATCTACCAGCACGATATCAGGCTTATTTACTACAATAGTCCTGTCGGTGATAATAGGTCGATACTTATTATTAATAGTTTCCCTAGTTCGTTTATATATTTATTATTTGTAATTTCCCTTATTAAACAAACATTGATTATCTATTATCGCTAACCGTTTTCCGAAAAGTGTGCATTAATATGCAATAAAAGCGTAGTCATTACATGCATGACAAAAAGTGTGAGGTTTTAACTAGGTCAATTGTATTATAGCTTAACGTTAAGTATTGAATATAAATAAATGTACAATATGTACATAAATAATTAACATCACGCAATAGTATAGAGATACAGTAGGCAGGTAATATGGGCCCATTCCCATCCTATTTTATTTACATTATGTACCTATTGGCACAGAATATTAGTAGATAGGTATACCTATTAAAATTAGTATACTATATACGATATGTACATAATATTCAAACTTGTAATAACACTGTCTGTGTTATGATGAAGTTGCCGTTAAGTATTTTTTACAAAAACTTAATAAATATAGGTGTATTTTATGTGTCTGACAATTAACTAATCATCGATTTTGAATAATAGGAATGAACATTAATAAAATTTAATATTTTTATTGTTGTTCATAGCTACCCTGTCACACCTGACCCTAATTTACCCTATGTACCTAATGGTTTCCGTAGGTATCATTAATTTTACTAATATTAGTGGATACCAACCGCATACTTCCTTCGTTGTATTACTCAAAACAAAATATGTACATCAACTAGATACTTATGTATCCAATGATAACATTGTTCTTCATCCCTTGTCAATCTTATCATTCAAGTATGTATACATACCTACCTACCTATTTTAATTTGGGTTTTTTCTACATTACATACCTACACGCGGAATAAAGTATTTTACGAAGGCAAAGTGGCAGGTCGTTCCATATCCATAATAAGGGAATTCCACACTAATCAAAATATTTTAAACCATTAATTTGTAAATTAAATTAAAAAGTATTCATAGGTACTTTACAAAATTATATTTTATACTCACATTCCTATAACTCGGTATATTAAACTTTATCCTGATAAAGAATTAAAATACGTACACGCGTAATAAAATAAATGATTAAAATCAATTTAAAAGTCCTTAAACGTAAATACGCGAGACAAGCTACGAGTGAGCGAGAGAATGCGAAGTCGGGAGAAACCTGCGTGCGGGCCTCACGCCCCCCTCCCGCCGATCATATGTTCGGCGCGCCGGCGGCCGGCCGGCGCTCACTGCGGCACTCGCTCTCATCGGTGTCGCAACGTCACAAGGAACAGCTGACCGCAATAAGCGGTGCTATGGAATTGCTCTGTGCGGAACGCGTTAGCCCGACTTCTGACACCGCGCCGGCACGTTGCCCGCGCGCCGCTGCGCCCGACCCGGTCCTCCTAAGACGGCGGGTGCTCGACAACCTCCTGCGCACTGAAGAACGCTACGCCGTCACTGCGAACTACTTCGGCACTGTGCAGACTGAGATCACGCCGCACATGCGCCGTCTGGTCGCCGAGTGGATGCTTGAGGTGAGCGGTACCCCACCCGCCATCTTGTCACGTTGAGCCCCAAGTGCCTCCGATGTGTTATTTCCAGCTGTGACTGTGGTAACGATTACGCACGCCTTATCTAATAAAGTAGTGACTGTTTACACGATCAGCTGATTATTGTTTTCATGCTAGAATCTTATTAGAATATCATTGAATATATTTCGGTGTTGCGACGTTATTTGTAAAGTCATCGCGAGGGGCCCGCGCGGGGACGATCTATGAATAATCAGCTGATTTTGACACGCATACAGCTGACGCCGGTATTATCAATTACATACATAGACGCGGCTATCTCGTACAATGCCGGGTCAGTGCCCGAATGACGTGAGTTTAGAAGATTTTAAGCCCTTGCAGTGTTTTATAATTACTAAAGTCGGCCGCGTGTTGTTAGGTGGTAATTATAAAGTTGGAAGTGTAGTGTATGGAAGACGAAGCGAATCGTGTAGGCAGTCAGCTGTGAAGTCGCCACGTGGCTGCGTCGGCGCCGGTGACGTCACGCCCTGCGTCGGTGCCCGCCCGGCATAGGGATGCTACCTACGTAGGTGTTATTTCAAATGTATCTCGAGTCCCCGCTTGTACACGTGGAAATGACTAAAAAGGCTAGAAACCAATTTATTCGCAAACTGTTCGAAACACGTGGAAAAACAACAAATATATATTTTTGTCTCATAACGTCGTTAGGTAATGTCATATTCATATCGCTAATTATGTTCCAAATTATGATAAAAATTCTGGTACCTAATTATTATTAATTTCGGATGAGGTCATTGACTCGCCATACCTACCGGTTTAGATCTTTTGTAGGCGTTGTAGGTACTTAAATGTTACCATTTTACGGAGTATTGTTCAGTTCTATCGTTCGACTACTTAGTGGAACTTTAATTAGGTATATGCTAGAATGATTGGCTAGACAGGGGCCTCTTATTTTATACTAGGTATTTAGGTACCTACTTATATTACGTAGATACCAACCTATTGTAAAAATAAATAAGGGACTAAGAAACCGTTACAATGTATGACATAGTTACGATGTACACGTACAGTACTTCGATTTTGTTTTGTATGTTAATAAGCGGCGCTTTCAGGTTTCACAATTAAACACTATAAATAAGTACGAGGAAAATGTTCCCACGTCTCCTTACAAAACATATGTCTAGGTTTCGTGTGATAGGGACCTATAGTTATTGAAAACCACTTGAACCTTATAGCGTTAGTAATAGAGTTGAAAACTAGAAACTTACCTAGGTTGCAAGTCAATTTCCAAGAAGTCTCGAGAGATGCACGAATCAGCTGACGACCGTGGGACTCAGCTGTGACACGTATGTCAACGTCTGGTGTCATGTGTTCAAATCCAAGGGAGTGTTGAGTACCAGTGTATCTTGACCTCCAAGATCTCTTCGCTAGACATGAATACATTGCGGCATTTGAACCATCGTTACAATTCGTTGCGCCCACTTAGCCAGACCTATAGAGCATTCAACTCGAGTTGATTGGCGAATATTATGTCTCCGGTTTCGCGTTACACCGTGTGAAACTATGCGGCCATGATCTCAACATCAAGCCATCAGAGCCATCGTTTGTCACCCTCTCGCTTTCCTCCATTTCACATAACCTCTATAAAACCGATTCCCACCGTTGGGTTGCATGGGACTTTCCTATGGGAACTAATTTTAATGGCTACAGTTATCTGATAAGTCTTCTTATTTACTAATAAGATTCTTGGAAGCCATTAGTGATTCTATTAAGTTCTTAACGACTTATTCGACTTGATTTTATGGCTACACGTTCATGTGAATATAGGTTATCAGGAATCCATTTAATAAACAAAGGGTATGGACGCGTTATTACTTCCTACCAATAAAATGTTAAGACCTTACTTATTTGCCTTAGAATTAACAAGTTTCTTTACAACAGCAACCAGAAATAAGTATTAACATTTGGTGATCTTTCCTGGTTCTATAATCAGTAATCACCAAATTAAAAACCCGACCGAACAAAAGTTCCAAGTTCTGACAAACCTTCCGCACTTCGCACTTATACGTTGTTGTCGTCGAAATGTAAAAGCCCATTTCAATCGATTTCTCCAATTGGGGTTATACCCAATCAATTAAAAAAAAACTGTTCACAATTCTCGAAAATATCGATATACGTAGGTACACAAACACGGTTGAATTGAGAACCTCATGGCACATACAGGACTAACGGCCTGGCCACGACATTCAGCGACCAGCGACAGAGATGAGTGACTCCATAACTTGCGAGTGAGTGACCGATATTGGAACTCCCTCTCGCATATATAGATTTCCGCCACACGGTCGCCTTAAGGCCAAAACACACCGGATACGCGTGCAGCACGTACGCGTGTGTGTGTGCGTTGTAACGTATGTAAATATAGTAGATGGTTAAGATGGCACACCGTTTTACTGGACAAGCGCGCGTGGTCAAGTTTAGACGTAAACGCTAGGCTCTTTGAAGTTCAAAGCGACGCTAACGTATTTCTTCCCTCCAGGTATGTGAAGACCAAGGCTGCCAAGAAGAGGTGTTCCCTCTAGCAGTCTCGTACCTGGACCGGTTCCTGAGCATCTGCCCAGTCGGGAAGAGCCAGGTGCAGCTGCTGGGAACAGCCTGTCTACTCCTGGCTTCCAAACTGAGAGAACCGGGGTCGCGCTGTCTGCCAGCTGATCTTCTGGTCTTCTACACTGCGAACAGCATCACGCTTTCTGATCTTTGCGTAAGTGCTTTTTTTATTTATGACTCACGCTTTTATCGTCTGGGTTCAGACTTGATTATAGGATAGGCGATGAAGATTCGATCAATTTAAGCAGTCTATAGGAATACTTCTATTATGCCTGTTGCCCAGTCTTACGAAGTAAATCCTAAAGTAAAAATTGCGAGCAATATTCGAGTATTTCGAGTACCATTTTATTTATTGTTACAATTACAATGGTTTTGGATAATGAAATGGTAAAAGTTTAATAAATACGAGTAACACATTTATTTATAAGGTTTTGATGATTCATGATACACATTTTGAACACAAGATTTATTTACATTTTTCGCAATTTCTATTGACCTGGACTTTTTACCATTTTTGAAAAAGATAAACTAGGTGCTTTCTCGAAGCTTCGCTACGAACCATCAAAACTGCTTCACGTATACGAGCAATGCAGTTATTGAATACAGAATGAAGTAATGAGAAGACAATTAACTTTCTTCCGCGGAAACAGCTGATCTCGTTAGCACGGTGCTCGTTTTTGCCACTCACGCGCAGAC